>PVJS01001289.1:0-101012 GCA_004027185.1 Glis glis
CGAAGTTGCGGAGGGCCTCACTAAGTAGAGAGAGAGAGAGAGAGAGAGAGAGAGAGAGAGAGATGGGGAGAAAGACAGACAGAGAGCGAGAGAGCTGAGGCTGGCCGCGAACTGGGATCCTCCAGTCTCCGCCTCCCAAAGTACTGGGATTACAAGCGTGCGCCACCACGCCCGGCCAAACTTTCAATATCATGTTTCAGAGGAAGAGTTCTTATGTAATTGACCTGGAGTATTCTTCAAATTACATAACTTTCCTTTTTCTTTTTCTTTTTGAACAGTATTATTACCTGACTTCTTGTAGGTTTATTTTTTACATGGCAATGGCATTTGGAAAAAATAGAGTCTTGATGCTGTTGCCTAGATATTTTATACAATTTCCTTTTTCTTTTTGTCTGTTTCAAGAGAAGATTAAATTTATTTACATATTTTATACTTTTACTGGTACATTATAGTCTCACATCATAATGTAGTTCATAGTGATAGTGGCATACATATACACAGCACTTAGTGAGTTTTCCTCCAGTTTCCTCCCCACGCCCTTCTTTCCCATACAAAATATTGGGATTGACATTGGTATTCTCACATATGTACACAATGTCAGTGGAAGTGTTTCCTTCATTAATCTCCCTCTT
This sequence comes from Glis glis, assembly GCA_004027185.1. Classification (NCBI taxonomy): domain Eukaryota; kingdom Metazoa; phylum Chordata; class Mammalia; order Rodentia; family Gliridae; genus Glis; species Glis glis. The sequence goes on from PVJS01001289.1 coordinate 633, forward strand.
CCCCCTCCCTTCCCTAAACACCTCCCTTGCTCCACTGGGATTTCTCCTACATTATCTAAAGTCCCTCTTATATCCCAGTTACTCCCCATCAATAGTCTAAAGAGAGAGCCTACAGAATGGGAGATCTTTGCCAGTTATTCCTCTGATAGAGGATAAATACCTAGAATATACAAATTGCTTAAAAGACTTAACACTGAAAATGCCAATGGCACAATCAAGAAATGGACAATTGAACTAAATAGACACTTCGCAAAAGAATACAAATGGCCAATAAATATATGAAAAAATGTTCAACATCATTAGCAATCAGGGAGATGCAAATTAAAACTACACTGAGATTCCATCTATCCCTAATTAGAATCACAATTATTAAAAAGTCAAATGACAATAAATGCTGGTGAGGATGTGGGGAAATGGGAACTCTTCTACACTGTTGGTGGGATTGCAAATTAATACAGAGACTATGGAGATCCGTGTAGAGATTCCTCAGAAAACTGGGAATGGATCCACCATATGATTCAGCCATACAACTCCTGGGTATCTTTCCAAAGGGACTGAAATCAAAATACTATATTAATATATGGATATCCATGTTTATAGCAGCACAATTCATAATAGCCAAATTATGGAACCAACCCAGGTGTCCATCAACAGATGAATACACTACAAAATTATGGGATATACACACAGTGGAATTCTACTCAACAATAAAGAACAAAATTATGTCATTTGCAGGAAAATGGATGGATCTGGAGAATATTATGTTAAGTGAGATTAGCCGGTCACAGAAAGTGAAGGGTCATAAAATTTTCTTTTTCTTCATAAAAATAAAATCTCAATGTTGTTTCACATGCAGTTTAAACAGACAAGCATATAATAATTATACTTCCCAATTACTCTTAAAAAATGATTTGTTCTGCTGTGTGTGTGTGTGTGTGTGTGTGTGTGTGTGTTGTGTGTGTGTGGTGCTAGGGATGAAAACTAGAGCCTTCTGCATGCTGAGCACATGCTGTAAGACTGAGCTGCATTACCAGCTCAAGAACTTGTCCTCCAAAATATAAAACATTGACTTCTTCTTTCACACTTCCCATTTTCTTGCCTGAAGTGTTGCCATGATATCTGAAATACTGAAAAGCTATGTTTTTACAAGAGCTTAAGCTTCAACTTGAGGAACCTCACATGAGGATGACTATCACAAGATGAGTGAGCAGAAAAATGGAAGAAGTATGGATAAGTTTGACACAAGTGAATTAGTTAGGCATTCCTGAACACCAATCTCTGGTCATGTGAGGAACAGCAAACCCTATTTGTTGGTCCATTGTGGTTGGGTATTCCATTTCATGTAGCCAAATGGAATCATAATAGGGACAGCTATCTAACTGTCAGCCTCTTCCCTCCACCTATACCAATTATAAAGTGTACTCACTGGGAAATACATATTTATTAGTATAAAACTGATGCATTGATGACATCAATATTATATTTTCATGTGAAGTGGCTCATTATTATTTTATTATAATTAAAATACCCATGTTTTAATAAATAATTTTCAATGCTAAGAAGGATTCAAGATTATTTATAAAATATAATTGTGCTAATGGATGAACATTACCTTATACTTTTGGAAGTAGTAGATAAAGAAGTGAATGCAGGTCTGGGGATATGCTCAGTGGTAGAGAACTTGCCTACCATACCTGAGACCCTGAGTTCGATCTCCAGCACTGCAAAAACAAACAAACAAACAAAGTGAGTGTAAAGATAGAAAATGATTAATTAATTTAAAGCCATTTATGCAAATAAAGTAATGTATATTTGCCTCTTTGGGAAAATACACAAAAAATAAAGCAAATAAGCAAACATCAGTAATAAGAAAAATAGTTTAAATCAATGTCATAATTGAACTTAAAATTTAATACAAAATTTGAAAGACAGATAAATGCAGAATATTTTTAAAATTTGAGAGATGGAATAAAGTGCTTATATTTTCTGTTGTTAATTTTAGAATACCTCCTGCCTGTCTCTTACTTTGTGACATTAGTTTTCTTCCATCTGTTGGAGAACTAAATAAAATATGAACTGTTGTCCATTATGCTTTGTAGAAATGACAAATGCAAACACATTGCCCACTCATTTCAGTGTGCCATTTTATTTTTTAGCTCATGTGTATATTTTTACAAATTTAAATATTTTATGTAAGCATCACATTTTAATTTTATTTTTTACCCTTTTCATTGGTGATTGTAATTATACATCATAGTCAGGTTAGAGTGATAAATACATACATGCAGGCAGCATTCATTGTGTGTTTTCTTCCAGTTCCCACCCCAGTTTTCCCCCTCCCTATAGATTGTCTTTACATTGGTACAAGTAACTTCATGTATGAACAAAGGGTTATTTGAATAGTTTAAAATGGTTTGTTACTAGTAAAATAACAAAGTAATTTCAGATATTTTTAGTAATTTTTAATATTTGAGATTATGGCAAGCCAGTAAAAGTAATCCAGTGAAGAAAAACTTTTAAAATGCCACGTCATTTTCCATTTAATATTTTAAAAATTAATGAAAGAAATTCATAAATATATGTTAGGGAAAACCAAAATATTACATAAGAGAAAATAAATGCAAATCAAAATAACATTAAGATTCTAACTCCAGTTAGAATGGCAAATCGTCAAGAACAGAAGCAATAATAAATGCTGGTGAGGATGTGGGGAAATCAGAACTCTTATACACTGTTGATGGAATTATAAATTTATAAACCACTGTGGAGATCAGTATGGAGGTTTCTCAAAAGACTAGGAATGGAACCACCATATGACCCAGCTTTACCAATCCTTGGTACCTTTCCAAAACCATTAGAGTACTATAGTGATACTTGCATACCCATGTTTATGTGGAACCAACCTAGGTGTCTGTCAACAGATGAATGAATAAAGAAAATGTGGTAAATACATATGATGAAGTGTTACTCAGTCATAAAGAAGAAAATAATTATGTCATTTGTAGGAAAATGGATGAAGCTTGCTAAGTGAAATGAACCAGTCTCAGAAAGTCAAGGGTCCTATGTTTTCTCTCATGTGTGGAAGAGTCACATGAGGTAAACTTGTAGCTAAGGGAAAGGGTATCTTCATCTTGGCCAGGTAAAATCTGGGGTTCCATTAAAGAGGTCAATGAAAAAAGATCCTGGGGGGCAAACAGACTTACCATGTACTTAAGTGCAGAGGAGGAGTGAACTGTTACATTTTGGGTTAATAGTTCTCATACCATTAATTCTTTAACTAGTTTCTCATTCTGCACCATTCAGGCTGACTTTTCTTTCTAAAGCCCTAATTATTAGATCTTCTGATATTATGCCAAAAGGTACCTGTACTCTGCTTATTTTTTTAAAATCTTTTCCCTTGTTTCTAGGATTGGAAAATTTCTATTGTTTTAAGTTTACCATGTCTTTCCTTTTTCATCCCTACATCTATTATTGAGCTTAGGCAGTCAATCTTTTATTTCAGATATTGCATTTTCTAGTTCTAAATTTTCCATTTGACACCGATTTTATAGTATATCTTCTATTTTTCTGTTGCTACTATTTTCATTTTTATTTCTTGCATTCTTTTTGAATGTGACCAATTAAGTTCATGGTGGGTGGTGATAAATGGCTTGTCATTGCTTGATAATTTCAACATCTGAATCATTCTGGGGTTGGCATTTTAACTTATCATTTCCTTAGAACTGACCAGATTTCCCCAAATGTTTATATATCAAATGATCTTGGATTATATCCTGGAAAATTTTAATATTATGTTATAAAACTGAGTTCTGTTAAAATTGTTTGAAGATTATTGTGTATTTTATTTTTTCCTGTTTGTTTTAACATTCAACTGACATGTTTAGGCTCATATCAAAAGGTGTGATTTGCCCTTTGTGACAGTGCTTTCAATGTCAGTTCACTTTCAAAGTCTATACTGTGCTGTTTCAATTTCCTTGTGCATATGTACTCAGCAATTTGTTCAAGACTTAGGCATTCGCATATACTATATTTCAAGTCATGCAATCTCCTAATATTTCTTTAAATTATCATTATGCTACATAGCACAAAAAAGTGCATAGCATCTCACAAAATAGACACTTAAAAAGCACACTACATAAAAGTTTTTAAGTAGTGAAGTTGTGTTGTGAAATCTGTCTTGTGCATTTTACCATTTTGAAGGATGCTTTCAAAACTAACCTTTCTTTTTTCCAAATCCACTGGGTAACTATGTGTGAAATATTTTGATACAATGAGGAGGAACATTGTCTAAACAATTACTTTTTCCTGTTAGTAAACTTTGTATGACTCTATTACTCATAATCTAAATTTGGACAAAGCAATGGATATACCAGACATTGAATACTATGCTAGATGGATATAACCCAATCTATACAGCAATATATTTCCTGGAATTGTTTTCAAGAAAAATCATGCATTTTTTCCATGAACAGTAGTTCTCATGTACAACATTAACCTTAGAATTTACAGGTCAGGCATTCCTATCCTCTCAAGTCATTAATACTGGTGAAAATCAGAGATTGAATTACGTTCAATAAACTTCTGGTGAGAAAACCAGGCATAGGTTTAAAGAATCATCTACATTTATAACATTAGTTATTATGTGGATTAGTAAACAAAGGGATTTAATTCGATAAATTTCATTCAATGCCTACTTTGTGTAATTATCTACTACAAAAATGAGAGATATATAAGAATACCAAAATTAGAATCTTTGTGCCCAAGGAAGTTATACTTTTGTAGTGATATACAAAAATATTGGAAGGTAATTTAAACACCAGTGAGTATTTGGAAAACTAGTATTTATTGAAAACTTACTCTGTGCCTGGCTCTATTTTCTGTACTTAGAAGTCTTTATTGTGTCATATAAAGTAATACTTTCCTCATAATAAAAAGAAAGTACAGACTCAGAAAAGTATAATAAATTTCCAAAAATACATGCAATATTCAAATTACTGTTTGAAACTTAAATAACAGCATGAGACTTCCAACAATAATGTAGGATAAACACCATAAAAGTTGCAAACAAAAGGACATAGCATTGAGAAAAAGGAAAAAGATCTATTTGTCCTATTATGAGAGGTTTGTGGAAATGGTGGGATTTAATGTAGATGGGATTTCTTTAGAGAGTAGAAGACAGTATTATATTTAGGAAGTTGAAGATAAGCTAGAACTCAGAAGTTGAAAATTAATGATTAGCTTAAGAAACTACCAGTGCTGAGTTACAGAGTATACTCAGTGGAGTGGCGATGTGGGAGAAAGAGAGAAGCCTTGGTTGAGAGTGCTTTTTGTCATTCATGAGTCCATTGATAACCATTTAAATTCCCTGAGATGAAGAATCAAGTTGTGCTTTATCAAGATAACTCAGTGCATTAGGTCAGATAACATGGAAAGGAGAGACCAGAAGGAAAAATCTAGGTAGAGCACCATTGTAAGAGGTCAGCCAAGAGGATATTAACAAGTAGATCAATGTGTATTAGGGGAGATAGGATTTATGAGATTTTAATACTTGCTAAGTATATTGTATAGAATTGAGAGAGAAAGACATTCATTAAATAATATAGTTTGAGCTGCTGTAATAAAGTTGAACACAGGGACCTTTCAGGAGGTGGTTTTGAGAAGATGGTACTTTTACTGTTGGGCACACTCAGTTTAAAGTAAGGACAGAGTACCTATATGGATATAGCTATTAAAACAATGGGGATTTGGGGGGGCTTGGCTGAAGATATAAGTAGGGCCAAGACACCTTAATACGGTAGTCATCTGCAGACAAATTATTACTGAAACTCTAAAGGGAGATAGAATCACCTATGAATGAAAGAGGGGACAAGGAAAAATGTAAAAGCACTTAAATTTAGAATTCTGGAACACGAAAAAATGAACAAAAAGTGAAAATAATTGTTGTATTTTACACATATTGGCATATTGACAGGGTTGTTTTTAGAATCAAAACAGTAATAGTACCTTGCTTTTTAATGCTTATATGCTGTTATCATGTCACATGCATACACACAAGTGCACGTACACACGTACACACAAACCTATACACAGTGCTGTGAAAGAAGAGTGGGTCTTCCTAAGAGGTAATTGTTTTGTGATTGCAGACAATATTTTTATCCATGGTATAATTGCCTTTGTCAAGCTTTGGAATGTTATTAATTGGTAGTATCTGTATGTGGAGACATATGCTGAGAAACCACAATGCTCTTTGTTACACACATAGAGACAGTCAAGGCATAGCACATGTGTTCCCTAGGAAGATCAAGCCCTAGAGAAAAGTGTAAACAGACCTAGGAACCTGGAAGAGATGCTTGGATATTTCTCAAAGGAAATGCTGTATGCTCTACATCATAAAACCCTTGTTCTATTGTGTTTACAGAGGATTCTGTAAATTTTAAATAGTTTGCTTATATACTAATGACAGAAAGTTTGCTTTTGGTCAGACCCAAAGAAGAGGATTATGGAATTCTCACATGAGTCTCACATTAAAAGAAGCAGATTGTGAAGGCCTAACAGCACCGAGGCTAAGTTTAGACTCCAGAGCCAGACAGCTTACATTTGCCTGTTGGCATGCACATTCACCCAGCTATGCAGGGGTAGATAAGTTCTACCCGTCTCATAATGTTTTTGTGTGGGTTAAATTAGATTATGAGTATAAAGCACTTCAATAGTGCCTGGTTTATAGTAAATATTCAATAATTTTTCTTCCCTGAATAATGAAATTTTAATGAGTATTTAAAAGGTATTTGGTTAAGGGATGTTACTTATGCATCGTCTCATCGCAGTTCTTTGGGGGGAGGTTGTTTTTGCGGTACTGACGATTGAACCCAGAGGCATTCTACCTCTGAGCTACATCCCCAGCCCTATTTTTTATTCTTTATTTTGAAACAGGGCCTCACTAAGTAGCTGAGGCTGGCCGTGAACCCGGATCCTCCAGTCTCAGCCTCCCAAGTACTGAGATTACAAGCGTGCGCCACCACACCCGGCTCCAGTTCTTTAGATTAGTGCTTTATTCCTGATGGGCTCTGTTTGAATTACTGTTACTTAGTAATAATATCCAACTTCTAGCTTTGTTGTCATTATCTTCAGTGATTGAACTTACAACAATTATCTAGATCAACCTAGAAATAATGAATATCTACCTCTTTAATCTTGTTAACACAGAAACTTAGTTTCTAACCCCCGTCCCTAGATCTTCCATCTATATTCTGTCTCAAACAAGACTTATCTTAAATTATCTGAAGACTTAGGGCTGAATTACAGTAACATTTTATACAGAGTATTATGAAGAACATCATCCTTGAGTATTTTTCTATCAGAAATTTCTTTTTTCTTATTACTTTTAATATATAAGTGACAGCATAATAATTAATGAACCAGGTTTAAAACTTTGGTTTGGTTTCTCAGAAATTACATGTATTTTAGAATTGAGTTTTTTTAAAGCCCTTTTCCCTTTGCAAGCTTTTATATGTTCTCCTTTTTATGATAGTGAAATGTCATGATTTATCCAGTTGTGAGATTTTTTCTACTAATCCCATGAAGGATTTCATGCATACTTTAATTTGAAGACTTAAGTTTTCAGTTCTCAACAATTTTTTTCTGGTACTTCTATGATTATTTATACTCTATTACCTTTTAGAATTTTTATATAAGACAGATGTTAGAATAAGTAGTCTATCATATTCTCCATCTCTCTGTCTTTAGAAACCATTCCTAGATGATCCAGAATTCAGATACATCATCAAACATGGCTGCAGAGACAACACACTCTGGTGTCAGAGTGAGATTACCAGTTCCTTTGCTTCTTGGCTGTATGAACTGAGGGTAATTATTTGATCTCTTTTGAGCTAATATTTTTCTCATCTGTTAAAAAAATAGAGAGGAACTGTTTATACTATCAATTATCATAGAGATCAATCAGATAATACATGTAAATTATATAGCATAGTGCTTGTCACATAATTTCAAATTATAATTGATATTTATTAAACAATACTGTTGTTAATCATTTTCCTGAAGTTTTAGAGATTTTTAGTTTTGGCCAGTAGTCTGTGATACAGGTGCGTATCCTTTCTGGGGATTAGTGGCTACCTAACCTGGTCCTCCAGACACACTGCTGTATTTTGATTGAATGTACCGCTCTCACTGGTACTTCAGACAGAGGAAGAGCAGCATCTGGGCCACCTGGCTTTTCTAAATGCAGCTCCGCAGTTCATCACCCTCATAGCCCAGTGATACCACTGCTTGGCTCTGGGCATGGTTTTCTCCAATATTTCTACCTTTAGCATATTTTACCCTTCCTATGTTCAAAGATCAGATATTCTATGGTTTTGTTTCTCTATATATTTGAACCCATATGTTTTCTAATCTTCTGAAGCCTACACTATTTATATACTGATGATACTGCACAGAATCCTTTTTTGAGAGACTCTTATTTTGCTCTTCTTTATTCGTTTTGGGTTTCTTTTTTGGCACTGGAGATTAAACCCAGGGGCATTCTACCTCTGAGCTACACCCCAGCCCCATTTTTTATTCTTTAATTTGAAACAGGGTCTTACTAAGTTATGGAGGCCTCACTATGCTTTTCTTTAAAATATGTTTTTTGTTATTTATTTTATGGTATTTGAGGCTGAAAGGAAGATTTTCACTTCTTTAAACCAATCTCCATAGATTCTTGGAGTGTGCTGTAAAGGTTTTCAATCTGTTTTGACGTTCTGCCTGCCCTCCATGCCTGAGTTGCTATGATCTGTTCCAAACAAGTGGTTCTAGAGGAAGTACACTTTTGTCTGTGGAGTCTTCTTCAGGGCTCCTGGGTGCTCAGCGATGGCATCAAGTTTCCATCAACATTCCAAGGAAGGCTGGATTATCATGCTTGAAGAACCAACCACTTCCTTCTTACTTTCTGAATTTAGAGAAATTTCCCAAATTGCTTCCCTGTTATTCACCCCTTGTAGTTCTTCATAAATGTTAATATAGCTGCTTGAGATTTACTAACATTAACCACAGCTTGACAGGCACTATGTCACATTTCTTACAACTCTAAATTATAGTACCTTTTCTCTCTGATAGTAATCTAGAAAAAAAAAACCAAAATCTCTCTGTATTATAACACTAAGTTATTTTCTAAGTGATCAGAAGTTAGAAAGTAATATGGCTATTCATTTTTCTTTCTGATTTTCAACTGTTAATAAAATTGAATTCTGTTTTGCAGTTAGTTTTGAAAAGTAGGAAAAACTATTAGAGGTCACATTCTGACAAGGACATTTTATTATTTAGTCTTCAAAGTAATTCTGTGAAATAAATGTACTTTTAACAAAGAAATTCTTGAGATTCTAAGAATATAAATAGCTTGCCAAAACACCAAGAAATTCTAGATTATGGTCTGGTACATGAGTCTGCTGGATATACATTCCATTTCACATAAGCAACTAATAAACCTGTTAAGCAAAATATATTTGCTTCTTTTTAAGATTTACATGAATGTCATATAATATAATATAAAACTATGTATGCCTACAAAACAGACAATATCAGAGAATGTAATATTTCTACATTGCAGGAGAGGTCTATTCAAAATGTGCACAAAAATCTTTAGTCTGTGACTAAAAAGAAAAAAATCTGTTAATATCACAATATACAAAATACAAGACATTAGAAGTTTAAATATCATAACATTTTTAGATTCTTCCATTGCTCCCAGTTTTAGAAATATTCAAAATGTAAAGGTTAAAAGTAAAATGCCTGTAAAATTAATTTGTATTATCAGGCAAGCTATAATTTAGCTGAAACACTGATTAATGTTAATACGTGCAAAATCGTTTCATAATATTTATAGTGAGCAGAGTTGAGTTTTGGTACAAAGAGGGAAATGAGATTCCCAGATCAATTCCAAACTATTGTATTGTTTGAGTTCATTTCAAATGCTTCCTCTGGGACTTTTCAGACTGTGGGGTCCAGGACAACTATGATTTTAGTACACAGGGAAAATTTCAGGATATAATCATTAGTAAACATGGCGTATGTGGTTTCTTCATAGTTAAGGAAAAAGTCATTGGAAAGTCAAATAATGAAAATGTCGCATTTCTCAACAATTTCATAACATCAGTGCAAATTGTATAATTTGGAGGCAATTATCTATGTGATTTAAGAGTGAAGAAAGTCAATCCATGCTATTATTTTTAAAATCGCCATAATTTGGATGAAGGAGTCAAGAATTTAATTATTAAATGAATTCAGACTCTAAATGAGTTGTGGTAGTATAGTCCATGAAAAATCTTTGTCAGAAACTGAGTGAAAATGAGTATAACATCTTCTTATGATGTAGTCTATGGTTTATATACAGTATGGATGATAAAATCAGACTGGTAATCCAGAGGAAAAGGGAAGCATTGTATCTAGGAATATTTTCCCCACAGGACAGAAGAGGGGAGTGTTTATTTAAGGATTTCACTGAAAGCATTATTGTACTGGATGATGTAAGTGACTTATACTTTGGGAAAAAAGTAAGATCTCTCTCAATCACACTTTTAGTTAAATTATTTAATTTTCCAAAAGCTTGAAATAAAGTTAGAAATAGAGAATAATTTTACTACCTTTTTTTTGCTATGGTCAAACTTATTAAACTTATATTAAATTATCTTTCACTATAGCATACATTCTCAAGTATGGAGAGAATTCCACTCAGTTCAAACCAACCTCTAGCTTTACCTAAACTTAAGAAAGTGAAAGCATTCTCAGAAGTAATGTTGCCAGAGACTAAGCTGTTAACTTCTGGATTAGCTGGCAGGTCCTGCATTTTATTGTTTTCTGTGTACTAATGTCTGATTGTGTAGCTGCTTTCCCTGTGGAACTTCTATAAAAATAGATGCATATCTTAAAAAGCTGTCTAAGGAAGCAGGGTTTTAAGTAAACAATACAATGTCTTAATCTAATCAGATTTTTTGAATATCAGAAACAAGAGAAGCAGTGGGATTGAATTTTTAGTTACTAATTCTTTAAGTGAATCAAACAAATAATGCCCAAATCTTTTAAACTATAAAATAATACAGCTTATTTGAAATTCTCATAAGTGGTTAGAATTTTGTGCATATTATCCTGATTCTCTATTTAAGTGCCTCTCACACACACTTGAAGCTAATGGACAATATGTTTATGAATGCTTGGAATCACAAGTAAGTTAGTAAACACAGAAGACATTTTGAAAAGGACTGAAATATAAAAGATATATAGATAATGACACATTTCAACGGAAGTTTGCAATAGTTATCTTCAGAGTAAAGTGTAAAGCTTGATTGAACAAAAGATAAAGTTAATACTATCTAATAAGAACAGACCATTATAGATCAGTGAAACTGCAAAACAGAATTATAAAACAAGGGGCCAGCCACATTATCTAAATTAACATTTTTTTCCAGCATGAACAAGAAGGGCCACTGTAGGAAAGCAAGAGCTAAATAGTATGGCCTGCATTTAGTCAACCTGAAGTAATTATTAATTTATGGTTGTCTGTGATTTTAATGAAAATGAAAGCTGTGAGGAAAGAATTGAAAGAGATAATGTGCCGTGAAATTGAGTTTCGTTTATTTAGGGGCCACCTTTTCCTTTTTTTGTTGTTGGTAAAGGGAAGAAAGTTAATGCAAGATGTCCACATTAAAATTTCACTAGGATTATGTAACGACCAAGCTAAATGGTGATCATTATATTTAAGCAGAGTTAATACAAAAGAAATAGAAGCCCAGATTTAAGGCCTACTTGCAAGGGCACGGATAAAAAAAATAATCACCAATGGGTCAAAATTAATGCCCAAATAATAATTATTGTCTTTATTAATATGATGAATCCAGCAACTATTTCATCAGACATTTTATTCTTACTGTCATCCTGAAAATGCCTCTTTCGACGATGGCACTGTTGGAAAGAATATATTTCAAGAGTAAGGAGGCAGCCACAAGAAACAAAACAAATCATCAAAATGCAACCTTTTTCTTTGACCTCAAACTAAATGTTTCTAAATAGTCATAAGAGTGACAAGCCTTCCAGAGAATAACAGGCGTGTCTAGTGTAATAGTGTGGAAAGAACAGCAGTTCATGCATTTTGTAGAGCTTCTCTCTACAAAAATAGCAACTCTGCTCTCAGAAACATTTTCAAACAAGAAGTCTAGTGATCTAAATTCCTCTCAGTAATTAAAAGGGGGAAAATACTCAATGACTTTTTAGAATTTTTTTTCTTTCACAAAAGGAAAATTCATTTTCTTTTATTTTAATTTTCAGTTTTTAGAAATAATGTGAAAATAATATGAAATTGGGATCATGTTAGTATTTTTATAACTCTTATATGTCATTTTTGTTATCTTTGCTACAGAGAAACTTAGGTAAAGACCATGATTTGGATATATAAAACATCAGATTTATTTTTTTTGCAGTATTGGGGATTGAATTCAAAGGCATTCTCCCTCTGAGCTACACCCCCAGTCCCATATTACTTTTTTGTTTCAAAATAGGGTTTCACTAGGTCCTGAGAGTTTTACTAAGTTGCTGAGGCTGGTCTTGAACATGTGATCCTCCTGTCTCAGTCTTCCAAGTACAGGGATTAGAGGCTTGCACCACCAGGCCTGACAAAACATCAGATTTTTTTCCTTAAAATATTTTAAAGTATATTTTATCACACAAATAAATTTGGTCTTACATTTTTTCAGTTTATAGTAATTTATCTATTGAGAATGTGTTGAGTAGAAGGCATGTAGATTAAATAGAATATCTACCCTTTAAAAACTAACATTTTAGTGGAGTAACGCTTGCCTATTTGCCTCTGTCTCCCTTCCTCCCCACCTCCTTCCCGCTCTCCCTCCCTACCTCCATCCCTTTCTCTGTCAGTTCCACTGAGTCAGAAAACATTTATTGGGCATTTATTAAGTGTTTGACATTGTTCTGAAGTGTTGGAAATACAGATTTAAATAAGCATTTCCTCTATTATGCAGAAACCTACATATGTTCAAATGACTCAACACTGCATATGATATTTCTGCAGATGAACGAAAATCTAAATGATATTTAAAAAAATGGAGAGTCTTTCTTTCTGAGGTAAGATAGGAGTCCTATTGGTGTTAGCATTTGAAGTGGACCTTGTCAGCCAACAGGGGACTAGAGCAATTGAGAATGCTTAGACAAGGCAATCTAGACAAAATGCTTACTGCTGCATCTAAGAACTGGACTTCTGATTAGCATCATCTGGGAGCTAGCAGAGACCTAAGATACCGGGTGTGATGCTCAGAAGAGAGTGCCAAGATACCTACAGAAGTCGAGAGTTCAAGAAACAGTTTGAAGGCCTGCCATCTGGTGCCTCAGAAGGCCAGTCAGATTTAAGGACACAGACAAGGCAGAGATGGGTAAAGTGTATCACTAGGAGGAAGAAAATGAAATATTAGCACTTTTGTGTATGTAAATTATCCGCTGTGACTACAGTGCATGGCAAGGAGTATGGAGACAAAAGCAGCAAGAATATTTCATCCTGTGAGGCAAAGACAAGTCTGATTTCAAACAGCAGAAATTACGGGAGGGTCTGAACTCAAAGATCCAAAACACTTAGATGCCTCCTAGGTGCTCCAGCTCAGAAAGCAAAGTGAGATTGTGTTAATGTGTCTTTACTAGCCAGTTCTACCTGTGCGTTGTACATTTTGAACAGCCCTTTACATGACTGATACTTAAAATCCTATATGGACCTATATTACTCCAACAACTTTTCCAAATCTTCAGGCATTAGAATCTCCTGATTTAATAACTTTTCATCCCAAAGGAGAATTGGCCATATTTGATACAATATAAGAAGCAGAAAGCCTATTTGAATGGAGAGGCTCCTTTGCTTTCTTAGATAAAATAAGGAGAAATAAAACATCTCTCTTAAAATAATGAACTGGTTTTACAGTTCCACCCAAGATGATCTTTATTGCAAAGTGAATTAAGATACCAAATAAAAATTCAGAAACTTCAAAGTAGCAATAGAGAGAAATTTAAAACTTGTTCGCACATTTCTCTTATTTTTACCTTTTGTCACAGTATCACCAGGTAAACTGACCTTATTGCTAAAAAGGTCAGCTAAAGATTTCCTGAACAAACTGTGATCTCAGCCTTCTCTTCCTGCAAATTCTTGCACCGTATACTCTTTCTCTATCCATGGTACATCCTGAAAATGTCCATGGTAAAGACCCCCTTTGTGTCATCTTTCAAACAAGCAAGTCTCTCTCTGTACTTTCTTCTTTCTACAAATGTAACCCCACCACTTTGTGCTCAAGTTAGTGTTTTTCATGGCCCTTTGGGGTTTCAACCATACTTAACTCATTTTACAGTACTGGCACATTTTATCATTTTAGAATAGGCATACAATAAATGTTTAGCCAGGCGTGGTGGCGCACGCTTGTAATCCCAGTACTTTGGGAGGCAGAGACTGGAGGATCCGGGTTCACGGCCAGCCTCAGCTCTCTCTCTCTCTGTCTCTCTGTCTCTCTCCTTAGTGAGGCCCTCTGCAACTTTGTGAGACCCAGTTTCAAAATAAAGTATAAAAAAATAGGGCTGGGGGCGTAGCGCGGAGGTAGAACACCCCCACGTTCAATCCCCGGTACTGAAAAAAAAATGTTTATTGAATATTGAAAACTAAAGAAGCTATACCCCTATAGGGAATTTTAAGGCTCAATACTTCTGCCACTTATATAACTATAAAAAAGTTAACAACTCATTTTAAAGTAAAAATTAAGAGTTAATATCAATTTTATAAATATTAAGCATATTTATCATGAGATAATCATAGGCTGGGATGGGCAAATATTTCTAACAGGAAAGATATTCAGCAATATATTGTATGTTCATTGTTATCTCTATTATTTCAATAAGTTTCATTAGGAAGACAATATATAATAAACTTTTCAATAGAAATTGTTACTGAAAATAGTATTATTGAAGAATTATTAAATTATTTATTGGAAAACTATAAAATTGAGTGGTACTGGTGCCATGTATTCTTTTCAAATACTTTCTTACTGAGAAGAAACAAATAATGAGTCTACGTTATTGTATCTTCAATGGCTCATATCCTAATACCAATTTAATTTTTATATGCACACAATGATGAATGGGAAAGAATTTCTTATTCTGTTAGATATTTGGACCCAAGAGAAGATCCTTTTCATATTCTTGAGTCAAAGTGCAGAAATCTGATGTATCTGCAGAGACCAGAAAAAAAAATGTAGTCCACAGCAATAATTTTGTTTTTCATCTCTCAATTCCATTATGAATACTTTCAAATGGATTTCCCCTCTGGATTTGCCTACCTGCTAGAGTTCAAACACCTCTTTAAGCAAAGTGGCAA
The DNA here is from genome assembly GCA_004027185.1 of Glis glis. Lineage (NCBI taxonomy): Eukaryota > Metazoa > Chordata > Mammalia > Rodentia > Gliridae > Glis > Glis glis. The sequence goes on from PVJS01001289.1 coordinate 16,030, forward strand.
TAAAAAGCTTTAATAAGTGCAAGCCTTGCTGAGTGAGGAATCATTAGTGTAGAGGTGCAGAAAAACACACTTTCTTATTTGAAGGAAAGTGTTAGGAATGCAGAGTGTAGAAGTAAGAGTCATCAAAATGCTAACATAATAAGCTATTTAAATAAACAAATCTCACACTCAATATTGTGCACTCAATCCTGTCTTCTCTGGACTCCCCCTAAGCAAAGGTTTTATTTATTTTTACCTTCCCAGTTTAAATTTTTGTTTACCTTAGACCTTGTTGGAATACTTCCACCTTAGCAAAGTTCACATGCGAATAAACTGCAGTTTGATCCTCTGAAAGTGAGAATTTCTTACTTCTTTTATAGATGCCTGTATAAAAGGGAGGGAGAAGAGGCTTGACTGTTGCTATTGGTCTTAGTAGTAGTATACTTATATTACAGAGTTCTCAGAAAGAAAAAAGGTGGTACTTAAAACTGAAATTTTACCAACTAAAAAAATTAATTTTATTAGCTACCTAAGCCAAGAAACTGAGAGGTATAGATGAAAGAATAGCTCTAAATCATTCAATGAAACAAATAAATTTCCTTAATTAAACAACAAGCAATATTTTGTCCCTTAAATAATAGCAGTCGATTAATTCTTAATTCTATACAAGTGGTAGGTACCTAGAAAATGGTGCTAAAATCATAGTCTACATAGGTGGCTGCAAACATTCAATTGCAAAATCTTGTTTTCTTAAGACCTTATCACAAAGATATATTAAGAGATGCTGGTGTTTGTTGTGAGACCTATCATAATATCCAAATAAAGAGATATTATTAGTTCTGTCAAAGCAAAGGATTGAAAGGTCTGAAAGTAAACAATAGTGTTTAAAAAGGACTAGGAAGGTCTCATTTGCCACGGAGATATAAATGTCTGGCTCTAATAGCAATTAAATTAAGAAGTAAAATGAAATCAAATATACATATCTGAGAAGACTGAATACATGGAAATACTATGTACATTTCTTCTTAGAGCAAAATTCTAATCTTTTTACCAGGACCTGTAACTGGTATTTTTTATTTTTTGTGGGTAATATAAGGTATTAAGAGATTGGATAGGCAATTGAACAGGTAGATTGGAGACTGCAAAAGATGGTATATCTATTATATCCCCTCTCTCTTGATTAGAGTGTAAGGTCATGAAGGTCCAATTCATGAATTTGAATATAATTTTATCCCTGGTTAGTCATTGATAATTCCCATGTATAAGCCCAGCATGTAAATATTTTTAAGAGCCACTAGAACATGAAGCAGATTTAAATAAATACAATCTAGCCACCCTTTCTGAAAAGCTGAAGGTTCATTTTCTGCACTGTGATGTGGTACTACCATTTGCATGTGTATATCATTTCTTATAACTATCATCTATTGAGAGGAAAAACACTGTGCCACCTGCAGTACAAAACACTTTGATGATGTCATAAATTTACTCACCAAAATTAGGATGCAGACCTATATTGTCTGATATGAAATCTAGTTCTTAACTAGAAGTCTACAGCTATCACTATCAAAAACAATGTGTGCATGTATGCCCCTACCACCCTGTAACTCATCAAGATGTATAATTACAATGCACCAATAAATTATTAAAAAACAAATCTAAAAGCAAGAAAACTTTTTGCTACCAAAATATTTAAGTAGAAATTAAATTGTAAAGTAGTACAAACAAAACATGTTGGTGGCTCTATCTCTTAAAAATATGAGAACTGAGAAATAGTGGCTTAACAAGACAAGGCTCTACTTTCTCTCTGGTAAAACAAGTTCAGAGCCAGATTACCCAGGACAGATATGGAGGCTCTTGTGGATGTCTCATGAACATACCAAACTCCTTCAGTCTTGTCATTAGGCTTGAAGCCTGAATTTACACACAATCTGTAGTCATAAGATGGTTGTTGAGCCCAAGAAACTGCATCCATGTTTCAGGCAAGAAGACAGAAAGATTAAAAACAAAATAGAACTATACTGACTAAAGTTTCATGACAGTTGAGTCAGATACTTTTATAAGGAGTTATTTGGGAAGCTCCAATTAAAAACTCTACCAACATCATACAAGCAAAAGTTCATGAATATGACCACCCCTGTTTATTTTGGTGGTATTAGGGATTGAATCCAGGGGCATTCTACCTCTGAGCTACACCCCCAGCCCTTTTAGTTTAGTTTTTGTGTGTGTGTGTGTGTGTGATACTAGGGATTGAATTCAGGAGCATTCCACCTCGGAGCTACCCCCCCCCCAGTCCTTTTTATTTTTGTTTTGAAACAGAGTCTTGCTAAATTGCTGAGGCTGGTCTCAAGCCTGTGATCCTCCTGTCTCAGCCTCCCAAGTATTGGGATTATAGGTATGTACCACCATGCCCAGCTGACCACCCCTATTTATAATGATGAGTGTCAAATACAGTTTTTCAGAAAGGCACATTGCTATTCACTTTCAACAAAAAGTGTGTTGGTAAAGAAGGATAGGTAAATGATTATTTCGTAATTAACCAACAGACTCTTCCCAATAACTGAACCCTAAATTTATGTAATCTTCATTTCAAAAATTATATGTAAATGTGTATACGTGCATATTTGTGTTTAATGCCCCACCACCTTCTTTGCATAGGCAAAATCCAGAAAAAAATATTCTTAATGTGTGTTTCAAATATAATAAAGAACTTTGAGCCGGGCGTGGTGGCGCACGCTTGTAATCCCAGTACTTTGGGAGGCGGAGACCGGAGGATCCAGGTTTGCGGCCAGCCTCAGCTCGTGCACGTGCACGCGCGCGTGCACGCGCTCTCTCTCTCTCTCTCTCTCTCTCTCTCCCTGTCTCTCTCTCCTTCTCTCTCTCTTTCTCCTTCTCTCTCTCTCTCTCCCTGTCTCTCTCTCTCTCTCTCTACTTAGTGAGGCCCTCCGCAACTTCGTGAGACCCTGTCTCAAAATAAAGTATAAAAATAGGGCCGGGGGCGTAGCGCGGAGGTAGAACACCCCTGCGTTCAATCCCCAGTACCGCAAAAAAAAAAAAGAACTTTGATGAAATATCTTTCTAATTAAAAAAAATTAGCCAGGCATAGTGGCACATGTCTGTAATCCCAATACTTGGGAAGCTGAGACAGGAGGATCACAGGTTCATGGCCAGCCTCAGTTGCTTAGTAAGACCCTGTTTCAAAATAAAAAAAAATAGGGCTGGCTGGGAGTGTAACTCAGAGAGAGAATGTCCCTGGGTTCAATACCTAGTACTATACCAAAAAAAAAAAAAACCCAAAAACAATTATAAGGGCTATCTTAATTCCTGATAAAGGAAATTTTTCTCAAAAGTCACCAGGTAATGATTTCTCCAACAAAACTATTCTCACTGAGAAGTCAGGAGAACATAGTTAGGTTACTGTCAATTAAAAGCACGAGCAAAGAAAATAAGGACACACTTTCTTACTATATTATGTTATTATTATTCTTTAATTTGCTGAGGTAGCTTGAAATTCTAGAAGAATAAACACATTCAATTTGTCAATGCATACAAAGCTAACCATTTCATATCATTTCTGGTTCTTTGGTTTTTAGTGGGACTTAACTCTGAATACCTTAAGCAAACAGAAAAATCAATGGGAACAGGGTGGCCATGAGTGACGGGGAAATGGAGGAGGAAGGTCTGGAAAGCACTAGGATCACGGCAGCCCATAGCGTCCCCGGGTTCGCAGTGGCTGGAACTGAGTGGTAGTTCTTGAAGATTAAACCCGCCCCAGGGTCTCTAGTCTTTCAATGCCAGGTGGAAGTCTCATTTCCGGGCAGGGAGATGCCAAGTAATTTATTGAGCAGGGGTCTCAAACTGCCAGAAGGACCAGACAGTAACAAAAGCAAGAAGGATATTCTTCCAAACATATTCAGGTTGCTTTTACCTAAAGTGGTTAAAAAACAATGCACATTCAGCTATAGCTTCTGAAGGTTTTGTCTTTTTCTTGAACTAGTGTACTAAACTGCAGTGATTCAAAACTATGAACACGGGGAATATTTGGAAACAATAATACTTAGAGCCATTGTAAAGGAGTAGGTTGTCCTTACAACTTCCTTAATGCTTAAATGCCAGGTGCTGTGGAAAACTTTTATTTGTCTTCTTCTGTCAAGATGAAGGTCACATTTTTATGACCATTGATGTCACCCTGTTTTCCACCTCATTCCTTGTACATTTTCAAGCACCCTGGCCCAAAATGAAAAGCACTTCCCTTTGTTTTCCTAGGGGATCCGATAGCATTCTTATACCACAACAGTGGCAAAGGATCCAAATCACTTTTTCCTACTGTTAATCTGGCACCAGAAACGATTTCATCTCCACAGAAGCAATTGCAATCTAAATTGCTTTTTGATCCATAGATACATTTATTTTCCTGTTTTCTTCTTGCTATTGTTTTAGTTTCTCTCCAAACACACAAGTGTAATATAGATTTTAAAATTCGCCTCTGAAAACGGGGGGGAGGCAAATATGCTTTTTGTATCAACTGGCATAACATTCACATTTACAAGTCAATTCTTTTATTTAAAGTTTCTATTTCAGCCAGAATTGATAAGCAGAAACCAACAATCTAGCCTCAACCAACAATGTGACTGGCATTGTACTTTTTTTTAATCTAATTTTTTATGTCAATTCATGGACCCTGAACTTTTCAAGTGCAGTCTTCTGTTTTTTCAACTGTTTCACAATATGTTTTTCACAGACGAAGGTTTGATAGCTACATGGCTTAGTATTACAAACTTAGAAAAATCACAAGGAAACCCTGAGAGTTAAAATAATTTTCAGTGACTTAGCTGTACGAGTGGAAAGCAATAATTATTGTCCCTAGACCTGGGATATGTTAAAGAACCAGGAGTTACAAGAAATTAAATTAGTGAAATGTATGAAATGCATTAATAGGTAAAGGCCTGCATGACCAAAGCCTGAAATATATTCATCAACATCTTTCATTATCAGTATCTTTGCTGTTATACAGGGGGTTTTTGTTAGAATATAAATCTTCTGGTATGATTGCTATTAGGCCTCATAGCATGACTTCTCCAGGTCCTTTTTATGTATATTTTGCATTCACTAACCCAGATTATACAATAAATCCTGATCTGGCAAGAAAATGGACTGAAATAAAGATATTCTCTGCTAAATTTTTTTGCCGTCTCTACTTTTAACCATATCTTAATTCATAGAGAATATTGTGTTTTTGCAGATACTTATGAAAATACAGACAAGCAAATTACTTTCCTGGTCTACAGATAGATGATTATATAAACCAAGGCTAAATGCAAAAAAATATGGCTAGCTGGCTCACTATTTGAGTGAGGTCATAACCCCAAACAATTTTCTTAGATGTTATCATCAATAATACTTCAAAAATAAGCACTGAGCATATTTTTCACAAAAGGTCACAGTTTATAGAAATAGTAACACACAATAAAATTGTATATATGTGACCTTCCGTATTGGTATAAATGCAAGATTAGTTCATAAAGTCACTTAATCGGCTCATGGGCTCCAAGAAGATGCCAAGCAGGACTCGAAAATGTTAGTGGGCTGGACTTTGGCCTGGGTGATTTGAGTGCAGGCTGCTGTCAGAAGAAGGCAGTAGTGGGCTAATAACATAAATATTTGCAGGAGGCACTGAAAAGGGTAAGTGTCCCTTCTCAGACAGGTTTCTCACTACATTGGTCTCACACCCTTATTTTGGAAGGATGATTTTTGAAGAGGTAAAATCACACCATTTTCCTTAGCTGGATTGAACAAATGAATATTCTGAATAAATGCTCCTCTGATCTTCTTACTTAATTTTCCTAAGGTTCGGTGTCAACCGTTGACCGTCTGCATAATTGACAGTCAAAGCACTCTCTCTCTGTATGGGGGTGTTTGTGGTGTGCATCCAAGTAAAATCTCCAGGACCAGAGTCATCAAAGCCACAGTTTACTTTTGTCGGGAGCGGTGCAGGACCTGGATGAGCATGTTGAAAACTGTGCAGACAGAGAAGCTTCCCGTGTCGATTAATTCAGTGCACAGCTGGGGCTGGGAAGGCAAGCCCATTCTAGGGCATGAAGAATGGCTGATCAGGGGTGGAGCTGCCCGCCTCCCTCTCCACAATGTACTAATCCTCAATTTGGCACTGCTTTAAAAGAAAAGAAATCTAAATTGAGGCCAGCTGATTTCTTACTGAATCAGCCAGCTGGATGTGGAGCCAATTTCCGCAGCTTCCACGCTGTGGTAGCCAGGAAATATTTTAATTGAAAGAACTCTATGTTGACAAATACCGAAGACAACCTATTTATAACTTTTAACCAATATTTATGGAATTCCCTGATTTAATAACATTTCCCTTTAAACTCACTAGCAAAATAGAAAAATTGCCGGGCTAGAACCAAAGCTAAATGATGTGGAAGGAAAATAAATAAAACCAGAGAAAAGGAAAGAAGAACTAGTAAATGTTGTATACAAATCAGCACGCACATGCATTGAGCCAAAAAATATGAATATATTCAACAAAAGTAGTTTCAAGTTACAAGTAGATGTGATTTTTCTTAAAACCTTGTAATTTAACAGATTTAATATTATGAAATCAGTGGTGATATGTTTTTAAGCACTTGGTCTTAAGAACTCTGTCTGAATATGTGCATTAGAAAGTTTTTCTGCCAGCCAACCTTCATTAGAAAGATGACATAACCTTTAAAATGCATACTCTCTTAAAAATTGTGACTGAGTACTGACCTTGTTCCATAATTAAAAGAATTTGTTTTTTGCAGTTGTTTTCTCATCAGTAAGTTTTAGTGTTCAAAAGCAATGCTTTACCTTTGTCTGTCACTTATTAATACACATCTACTTTATTTTTACATAACTTGATTTTTTATAATATTCAACATAACACACAGTGGTTTGTCTTTTATTATAATCAAAGATCTTATCATAAAGTTACTTTTACTCAAAGAGGAATGATGAATTGGAAAGTAAAATTGGTTTGGAACATAGTTCATTCCATACTGAAATGGTAGCAAAGCCTAAAATTGATGATTTATGCAGTTGCATATAGTTATGAATCAAGAATATACTCACAACTATATGTGATGCTGGGAAGATGTTGTTACTAAATTTCCTTCTTGGGAGAAGCTGCTGTTGTTTTTCATTACTGTTACTGGTGATGGAGAATTAGCCACATGGCAGTGCTGGTAACTGTGGTGTGCTGTAAGGCAGCTCTCTCTAGTGGACACCACTATAACCATGCTCAGCCGGTGCCTCCAGATTCAAGAATGTCCCCATAAACTTTCTGAGTATCAGTAGAGATAAATAAAGATCAAGATGTTAGGTATACTATATGCATTTCGAGAATACTCTTATCTCAAATGATAAATTGGTTTTGGGTTGTGGATATTCAAAATCCAATGTCACATACCTCTCTCAACATAAAGCAAGGGTTTTTGAGTCCAAATTAGTTCTTATATTGAAATAAAAAGCAAGAAGTGACAAGAGAAACATTTCACTTCATTATGGAGGAGATAAGAGGAATATTTGAGTTCATGGAATCTGGAATAAAAACATTAGCAAATAAAACCTCGGTGTAAATCTTTTTAAAAATTGGCTAAGAACTGTTGAGACTTATTGAATCAGAAGGGCATGTGCCTGCCACAGAACTTCATAAGTGATCATATTGAAGAAATAGATGCATCTCATTACCCACTTTCCATTTTTATGAAAGGCTCATCCACATGTGCATTGATGCATTTATAAGTTTACACCCTTCTTGGAAAAAAAGACATTTTGCATTTAAATTGCCCTTCCTTTTCCTAAAGTTGATGTGAGGAGGGGATTTGGGCCTTTAAACAACTATATGTAATAAAACTAGTTAGAATGATATTTAACATAGTTTGAAACAGTGGATTATATTTTAATTTATGGTAATTAATTTTGGTTCATTATGTTGCCCTTTGTGTGTGTATATGTGTGTGTGTGTGTGTGTGGTACTGGGGATTAAACCTAGGGGCTACCTCCAAGCTACCCTCAGTCCTTTTTTTGCTTTTTCTTTTTCTGTTTCTGAAAATGGGTCTGGCTAGGTTGAGAGTCTCACTAAATTGCTGAGGCTGCCTTGAACCTGCAATCCTACTGTCTCAGCCTCCCAAGTACTGAGATTACAGGTGTGCATCACCATGCCCAGCTGCTTATTTTTGAATCCATGAAGTTGTGGGAAACAGTCTCTTCTACAGTATCTGAGGCCAGGTGACAGATAATGGTGTACTCTCTATAGCGTAGAGCCAGGAGAAGGATAACTAGGCAAAGAGTCCACATCCATTGTTGGCTCTTAGGCAGTCATAGAAAGTGAAGGGTCATATGTTTTCTTTCATATTTGGAAGCTAGGGAGTAATCGGGAATCAAGGGGGATTATAGATAATGGAGGTGAAACCCCAGTGGAGTGAGGGAGGTAGTCCAGAGGAGGGAGAATTAATGAAGGAAACATTTCCACTGACATTATGTATATTTGTGAGAATACCAATGCCAAACTCATTATTTTGTATGGGGAAGGGGGTTGGTGGGGAAGAAGCCAGTGGAAAGCCCACAGAGTGCTGTGTGCATGTGTGTCACTGTTACTATCACTATTACAATGAAGGACGTTATGATGTGAGACTATAACACACCAATAAAAGTATAAAAGAAAAACAGACATAGAAGCAGAATTACTTCAAGTGCAACCCTCAGCACCCCTGCATTCCTCACCGTCTCTGCATTCCTCAAGTATTTTGACCTCTGTTCTAAAGAGGAATAGTGAAAGCAATTATCCAGTTTTGTTTCCCTGATAAGGGAATTAGTGATGGTGTTAATAGTATTTTGAGGAGGTAGGAGGCTCCATCAACCATTAGCACTAACAAATAGTGTTCAAATTGTAGCCCACATGTGTTCACTGTCTATGGACAAGATAACATTTTGTAAGGAAAGGATAAATTCCATTTCCCAACCCACCTTGTCTCTACATAGGTCTTTTAGGCCAGGCTCAATTAAAGAACAGATTAGAAAAGGGGTCAACATTAAAGATGTAGCCTCTCATTCCTTTAATTAGCATATAAAGAAGGACACATATCACATATTTTCACTTTTATGTGGAAGTTAAAATGTTGAGTTCACAGAGGTAGGGAGTAGAATAGTGGTTACTAGAACCTGGAAATGGAGGGAGGGAGGACATTTAACTGGTTCAGGTGTACAGTTGGGTAGAAGGAATAACTTCTAAGCTTCTATAGCACAGTAGGATAGCTATGTTTGACAAAATTAATTATATATCTCAAAATACCAAGTAACAATAATTAAGAAATGATCAATATTTGAAGTAATAGGCTAATTACCCTGATCCAATCATTACACATTGTATGTGTATTGAAATGTCTCACTTTACCCCATAATATGTGCAATTATGTGCCAAATATTTTTTAACTAAATTCCATGAAACACAGTATCCATACTGTAAAAATGCTCATTTCTATATTTAAAACCTGGGCCACCAGATTTTTACTACAAAAGACAATAGAGAGGAAGGGAATGGAAGGGAAGGAAAAAGAGATTGGGGGTGAGAGGAAGCTGGAGCACTCACTGGCTTGCAGGAGCGTTGCTTGGATCTGGACCTTTCACAAATTTCCAATTCTCATATGTAGAATCTAATAAAAATCAGAGGAGTTATCAATTTAGAAATACTAAGGTGACTTGGGGCACTGTCATGCCTTAAAAAAGGGATATTTTTCTTTCATCCTCTAATTAGGAGCTGAAAGAACATACTGTGCAGAATAGCTGCAAGACACACAAGCAGGAAAGTTCATATCCCTGTTAAAAAGACTTCTCTATCTTTCTTCTATTTTTTAAAAATTTGAAATAGGGTCTCACTAAGTTGATGAGGGCCTCTTTAAGTTACTGAGGCTGACTCTGAACCTGCGATCCTCCTGCCTCAGCCTCCCAAGTACTGGGATTACAGGTGTGGTACCATGCCCAGCTTTTTTTTTAATGGTGCTGGGGATCAAACCCAAGACCTCGCACATGGTAGGCCAGCGCTCTACCACTGAGCTATACCTCCAACACCCACATATGTTTTTGTAATGTGTAAGGTTATGATTATATATAAGTAATGAATATTATAACCAAATAGACTAAATAATATAATCACTTTCTTTAGAAGTGTAGATTTGTTAGTGATTTCTACCTATCTATGTAATTGTGATTTAGAGAATTTCCAGTACCTTTTTCTTTGAAATGTTCATTTTATTTCATATAAAATACTGTTCACAACAGTGGGCACATGATGACCTTAATAATATAGTCATTATGCACACCCGATTATGTGTGCTAAATATGGCAGCAGTAGAAATAAAGCCCAGTTCACTCCTAGAGGACTAACTGTTATTCTCACAAAGCATCTTTGCTATAAATGACTATTCTACATTTTTACTACAATGAAAAAAATCCTATGGTGCTTCCTGAATCAATTGTATCCTTTCTCATATGCTGTTACATGAATAGGGTGCCCCAATAACAACAAATGCTTATAAGTATTCCTAAATACAGATGTTGCTAAATGATTAGTGAAAAATACATTTAGGTAATGTTGTAAGTAAGTATTATTTTCAGAGATGAATATAGAATTTCATCTGATATTATTCACAGATAATACAGTGTTTCTATTTTGTGTACCTTTTAAATATCTCAAAGTCTTTATTACAAGAACATTTTGAGAAATGTTAAATAGTACTCAAGACTATGGAATTATTAAATGGATAATTTTGTTTTTACTATTAGTGACACTATCCCTTTAAAGACCAATAACACATAATCAGCCATTCTTTGACCATTCAAATAGAAATCTAAGGACGTTTTACAGTTGAATAGTTGCATTGCAATGTGAAATGGGGTGTATCAACAGAAATAACCCTTTTCATTTTACCTAATCCCAGGAAATAAAAGCTTTAGCTAATAATAACCCATCCTTACATTAGAAATGTAATTCTAGTAACGGAAAAATCTGAAATAGCTGACCACATACCATTCATCATGGAATGTCAAGCAGCCATCAGCTCAAGAATAGAATCAACTTGCGAACTAGGAGATATGCAAGTAGTTTATTTGCAGATCCTCTTCCTGTGAGAGAAAACAACAGCAGATAACTCCCAAGCCCACCCCCTTTTTAATACCTGCATTGGCGTTAGAGTCAGAAATACCAAGCACTCAAATTTAGATCTGATTTTTTCAATTTCTTATTTAAAAATATTTGATCTGATGGATATGTAAAGACCAGTCAACCCAGCTGTATTAAATGGGAGTTCAATACACAAACATAAAAATAAGACTTGTTTTAAAACTAGCAGCTAATTTTGATCAAGGAGATAATAAGGGCACACGAGAAAACAAATTTGTTCAGAAAGAAAATACAACTATTATCTCATTCACAAAAGGCTCATAGAGTAACCCATTTAATAGAAGACTATTTTATTTTTTTATATTAAATATTATTTCAAGAGTTTATATATCAAATATATATTTTCACATTTTGATAACAGGTCATTGGAGTAGTATACACCAGCTATTGTTATTAACTGTTTTAAAAAGTGCTGACATTGTATCTATTCAATCTCCAAAAAATGGTAGGTTAATACAAATTTATAGGAGAAACAAAAGTATGTAATAGATTTTGCCTAGGTTTTTCACTATAGTAAGACTCATAGATTAAAATTTTATATACTTAAGTAAATATCAATGTAAATAACTTCCAAGAAAGTGAAAAATTAAGACATTACTATATTTTGGTAATCATGTCCACAATCTATTTTTGTCTCAATCAATCCTTTTCCAAAAGTGTGCTGACCTTCATGTTAATGATTTTGCTTAAAAGTGTAGTTTTAGACCAGGTGTGGTGGCGCATACCTGTAATCCTAATGCTGGGGAGGCCCAGACAAGAGGATTACAGGTTTGAGGCCAACTTCAGCAATTTAGCAAGGCTCTCAGCAATTTTGTGAGATCCTGTTTTGAAATAAAAATAAAATAGGGCTACAGGTGTATCTCAGAGGTAGACTGCTCCTGGGTTCATTCCCAGCACCACCAAAAAAAGACAAAGTGTAGTTTTAGTACTTTTTAGTGCAGTGCATCTTTAAATAATATGGCTTAGATATTCCATTTTTCAAGAATTTATAAATATGGAATCACAGTGTGTTATTGTGCATTGGTTTTCCTTTCAAAATTATGTTTCTAACAGTCCTCAGCATTATTGAATGTAGCTCTCACTAATCCTCTAACATTGTTGTATAATTCACTGAATAAATATTCCACAGTTTAGGCTGGGAGTGTAGTTCAGTGGTAGATTGCTTGCCTAGTTTACTGAGGCCATAGGTTCGATCGGCAGGACTATACACACACACACACACACACACACACACACACCACAATTTATTTTTATATTCCCTTATTGATGATTGTTTAGGTTATTTCCAGTTTCAGGTAATTGTAAACAATGCTTCTTAGAATAATCTTATACATACATTCTCATGCACATTAAAGTAAATTCCTCATGGTTATAGATTTGAGATTTCAATTAACTAGTGCACCATGGCATACACAGTTTGTTAATACTATGAAATAATGCACATGGATTTTAAAGTGATTGTTACAATTTATATCCTCACTAGCAATATAAATGAGTTCCTGACATCATTGAAAGGTTTGACAAATGCATAAACTTAAGTAACTCAAACTTCCTCTAGATAGAAACTCTTGTCATCACTGCAAATAATCCCCTTGAGGCCTCCCAGTTAAATGCTGGCCTCCATCTCAGTGGAAGCATCGGCTAATTTGAGTTTTCTTCACCCTAGATAAACTATGTCTCCTCTGGAAATTTATATAAGAGAAACTCTATGGCATATATTGTTTTAGGTAGAGTTTTTCTTTGTTTCACCTGGAATAATCATGTGGCCATCTGCCCACGTTGTTGCATGCATTAGAAGTTTGGTAATTTTTATCGCTAAATAGTATTCCATTGTATGAATAAGCAAATATTTAGTTATTTATTTTCTTTAGGAGGGACATCAGTTCTGGAGCATTACTAATAAAGTTGCTATGGAAGATGTTTGGTCAAGTGTTTTTTTTTTTAATGTACCCTATACCAATTTTTCTTAGAAATCGAAAAGTGGAGTTGTGAGACCATAAGGTTTGTGTGTACGCACACACACGCACACACACGCACACTCACATTTTAATGCCAAACAGTTGGCATATTAGCACCTCCTAATCCTTTCGACAATGTATGAAAGTTTTCATTAATCCATGTTCTTGCCAGTGCTGGTGCTGCTAAACTTGTAATTTTAGCTATTGTGATTGGTTTGTTGATTGCAGTTTGAATTTGCAATTAATCATTTGACCACTTTTTCATGCAGTTATTGGACACTGGATATTTTACTTTGTGAAGTGTTTATGCAAGTATTTTGGACATGTTTTAAAGATTATCTTGTCTCCCTTTTTATTACTGAGCGAAGTTCTTTAAACATTCAAGGTTGAAATCCTTTGTCAGAGATATATGTATGTATACACACAAATGTATACACAACAAACTATTACTTCTGTTTTGATTTTTTGAATGCCGTCATTATGGTGAGTAGAGCTTTTAATTTTTCACTTTTAAAATGTTGACATGAAATTCATAAAATGAAATTATCTAATGTTAATGTGCGATTTAGGGGCATTTGGTATATTCACGTTGCACCTTTATCTAGCTCCAATACATTTTCATTGCCCAAGAAGGAAACCCTATTCATATTAAGCATTTACCACCTATTTCCCTGTCTTTCTAACCCTTGATAACCACTAATGTGCTTTTTGTCTCTAAAGATTTACCTATTCTGAGCCAGGCGTGGTGGCGCACGCTTGTAATCCCAGTACTTTGGCAGGCGGAGACCGGAGGATCCGGGTTCGCGGCCAGCCTCTCTCTCTCTCCCTGTCTTTCTCTCTCTCTCTCTCTTTCTCTCTACTTAGTGAGGCCCTCCGCAACTTCGTGAGACCAGTTTCAAAATAAAGTATAAAAAAATAGGGCCGGGGGCATAGCGTGAAGGTAGAACGCCCCTGCGTTCAATCCCCTGTACTGCAAAAAAAAAAAAAAAAAGATTTACCTATTCTGGATATAAATGTTATATGCGATATGCAATAATTGCAATATTCATATAAATGTGATACACAATATTTGCTGTTTTGCTTCTGGCTTCTTTCATTTAGTATGATGCTCTCTAGTTTTATCCATGGTGTAGCATGCACCAGTGCTATAGCATGTAAACAATGAGTTATATTCCATTGCATGAATTTAACATAAATACTTATTTGTGAATTTATTGGTAGCTTGTTAAGTTTTCATCTTTTAGCTATTATAGAGAGAAAACTTGTGTGTGATGGTATTGGAGATTGAATCCAGGAAAACCTCTTTTCATTTTTTTAATTTCTTTATATTTTTATTCTGAAACAGGGTCTTACTAAGTTATCATGTGTTGGCCTCAAACCTGCAACCAACCTGTCTCAGGCTCCCAAGTGCTGTGATCACAGGTGTGTGCCATCACTTTCTGATTGATTAATATAATCATTTACATTGATTTGATTGTAGAAGCTAATACAACCTCGCATTGTTGAAGTAAATCCCACTTTACCATGAAGTGTTATCTTTTTCATATTTTGCTGGATTAAATTTGTTGACATTTTTGCTAAGAACTTTTAATTCTAAGTTCAAGAGGCATAAACATCTATAATTTTTACTATATTATTTTTAGATGTTACTCTTGAAGTTGTAAAGGTCTCATAATTATGTTGGGAATATTCTTTCTTTTCTAAAAAAATTGAAATACTATCTATTGATATTTTCTTTCTCAAATATTTGATGTAATTAAGAAAAGCAACCATCTTCTTGAGGGGATTTCTTTATGAAAACGTTTAATAACAATTATATTTACTTAAGTATTGCCATTATTATGTCTTCCTCTTTATTATGTGATTTTTCAGGCACTGCTTTTAGAATTTCTGGTTATCGTTGGTTTCCAAAAACTTTAGTAGGCTACTCTAGATATAGCTGTCTTTATACTAAAAAAAAAAAGACTTTTTAATACTAAAAGGTTTTGGGATTCCTTAGACTTCCCAATTGAGTTTACAGTTTCATAAATCAGAGGACAATTTTACCTGTACTCTTAACTTTTTTTCTGTTTTCTCTCTGTCCTCTGTCCTATCCTGTGACTTCAACTCCATACATGCTATAGACTGTTTGATAACGTGCTCATGAGGCTCTGTTCATATTTTCTCAATAATTTTCCTCTTGGTTCTTTACAATAGTGTCTTTGATGTACTGTTATGGAATGAATGTTTGTGCCCCTCTCCCCAATTCATTCATTAACATTCTAATCCCCCATGTGATGCTATTAGGACATAAGACTTTTGAGAGGTTATTTGATCATAAGAGTGGAGTCTTTGTATTTGTAATTAGAGCCCTTATAAATAAGTCCATAGAGAACTCTCTAGTCTTTTCTCCCTCATGAAGATACAAGGAGAAGTCAGCAGTCTTCTACCTGGAAGAGCACCCTTACCAGAACATGACCACGCTAGCACCCTGACCTTGAACTTCCACATTCCAGAAATGTGACAAGGTCCTGTGGTTTACCTAAGCTGATCAGTCTGTGGTTCTTTGTTATAGCAGCCTGAACAAGACATCTATATTTGTGTGCACTGGTCCATCCTTTTCTATTTTCTAGATGACGTTAAGACCATTAGTTAATATTTCATGTTAGATATTTATTTTTTTTGTTCTAGAATTGTTTAAAATTTATGTTTCCAGTCGTATGCCAAATTGATATGTGCTCATTCATTATCAAATTCTCCTTTATTTTCTAATATATATTAATGGATAATTTAATATATTTTTCTACAAAATCCAGTATCTAGGCCATCTCAAATTTGTTTTCTTTTTACTGACTTTTACTGTTGTTTGGGTCATATTTCCCCATTTCTTCAAATGTTCATCAATTTTTAAATACTTTTGGACATTATGAATGGTACACTCAGGAGGATTTTCATTATAATGTATTGTGGGCTTTTTGTAAAAAACAGGTACTTAATGGGAGTAGATCCATATTTCACACCATCTTCCGTAGTGGGTAGCAGCTGAAATAGCTCGTTTCAGTTAGTTTTCCAGCTGTTCCTTTAGGCAGGAAAATTTCCAAATACATTCGATGTTTCCTTGAGGGTCTGGGTCGGCGCATGACATGCTACTGGATTCCAGCTCTGACTCTCTTTTTGTTCACTGCAATGTCATTTGCTAGTGAAGGCTTAATAAAGTGATGTTACCCTGAGTTGGATGAGTTTGGTACAAATTAAAATCTCTTACTGTCCCTTAAATCATGTAAATAGATATTTATAATGTATTCTAGGTTTCAAGTATAAATTGAGATGGAAGACTGTAGGATCCAGAAAAAGTATTAAGGGTGTTTTGCCTTTCATAGGAAGAGGGATACTTCTTACAGTAGGGGAAACTTGCACAACTGCAAGGTGGGGGTTGTAGCTGGTTGGAGGGGAAATGAGGACATTTCCACCTGATGGTTTCTTAACTTAGAGACTGGGTAGGGGAAAGAGATAGGGACAGGTCGTTTGAAGAAAATATATTTTATGTTAAAAAGTCATAGTAGTGAGTGAGTCCAGTCATTGGCCTTCGGAGTGGATAGATGGAATGGAGCGGTAGTCACCTAGAGAAGATAAGGGAAAGGAACCCAGAGATCAGGCCAATAGGTGCTTTTTAACCATTGCCTTGGAAATCTTGCATGATGATACCAAGAATTACAGAGGAGGCAAAAGCACAATTATCTTAGATGAATATGATGTGCATTATATGTCCCATGGATAAAAGAATGGGAAAGGGGAAAATGAATAATTCTAACAGAATGAAATTCAAATTTTCATAAGACTATAGGGGGTTTAATGGTCTGGAACATTGAATAGAAAAGATGACACTAATACTAACCTCAGACCAAAGGCAAAGAAGAAAATCACCACTTTAGGAGGATAGAAGGATGGCAGTTTTATTTCTACTAAGACAGCACAGTGTCAGAGAAGAGTTTTAAAATGTGAAAAGTGTGAAGAACATGAGCCCAGCATTCAGGAGATTTAGCAGAAGAGTCTGAGAGACAGTTAAATGTGGGGAACTTGGGTCAATGCAACCCATTTTGAGACAAAGGACTATGAGTTTGTTATGATAGGGCAGACTTTGTTTTGGTAGTGACTGGTGCATATGTGTACGAGGCCAGATGAATTCTGTTGAGATAATGTCTCATAACAGTGGCTTTCCTAGCTACATATTTATTTCAGACATGGGAGTTTTGTTTTGGGTTTTGTTTTGCTTTTGTGTTGTCAAGAGTTCTTCACTAATAGTATGTGTATGCAAGAAAGAGGATGATAAACACCGATCATGATCCAAAGGAATTCAGGAATTAATACCTAATTGTAATAAATGTGGCCTCACTCTATAGGATGATTTTTGCTATGATGTTTGGGGTTGGCTGGTAATTAACATTCTGTCTCTCAAGGCAAATGAATGGAGTGTTAGATTGGAAAAAGACAGGAGGCTCATTAGGACAATATAGATACTAACTCACTGGGAAAAGTTTTCTTCTCAGAGGATGAAATTCTGTGATCAAATAGAATAAAGATCCCACTGTAACCTATTCTCCACTCCTATTCCCAGGAGAGCTCTGAGAAAAAAAAAAACATTCTTAGTAGTTCTTTAATATTTTGATTTTCAATGCAAAGGGATATTTATCAGTATATAATATCTTCAAGATATAAAACAAAGAGAGTAAGATATATAATGATTTTCCTAAGTCATAAACACAAATAAATGGAAAATTGCTATTTAAATTCTAAACATCACCAAGAGTCAGGTTTTTTCCTCTGCGTTTCTTCAGTAGTATATATCAGACTGTCACTAAAAGGACACTCTAATTCCTGTGTAATACCTTGGAGAGTGACATTTGCGTGGAATGTCAAGTCCTGGGAACTAGCTGTTAATTACTATGCTTTCCAAGATATTTTTAATTTAATATGAATTAGTAGATTTGTGACAGTGTCTTCCTTCTTTACATGATACAATATCATTTCCAACTTATCCCAGGCTTTAGCCCCCATCAAATTTCAAAGTGACCTTTTGTTGCACAGGCAGATCTAAGATTATATCAATTATGAATCATAATGTCTTATCAATCAAAATGTTACTCATCAGGCTGATTTTTTGCTCTTATAAAACATATCCTCAAAAGTTATAAGCATATATTTGAAAATATGATGTGAAAAGTCTTATTCTTCTATCAATGAATGCACATAAATTTCATTTCTACTAATATTAATGGGAAAGCCATGTATGTGTCAAGTATAGAAAATAATCTAAAAAAGAATATTAAAGATTTATTCTTAAAAAATTTAAAGGTAATTGAAAGGTGAAATGCCTTATCAGAGGTTTAATACATAAGTAATTAAAAATAATCATAACTATAGATGTTTACAGCTATGAGAATGGCATTTTAATTTTATAACTATTCCAGTTAGAGTTAATATGATACTTGTGTGATTCAGTATCTCAAAATTGAAGCAAAACATTATATTTTCTAACTTAGAGACTGAAGACTCAGTTTCTAAACAAAATAGATCAGACTGCCACAATAAATGGTTGTCACACAAATGGGCTGGAAGTGTACCTTATTATAAACAAAAGTAAACAGAATAAAATGCTACATGTTTGTGTTTTGATTTATACAGAATTTTATTCTAATTCAGTACTTCTTGAAGTTTGATGCATATTGGAATATTGTGTAGCGTTTGTTAAAAAGGGCTGGCATGGTGGTGCATGCCTATAATCCCATTACTTGGAGACTGAGGCAGGAAGATCACAAGTAAGTTTGAGACCAAGCTCAGCAACTTAATGAGACTCTCGGCAACCTAAAGAGACTCTGTTTCAAAAAAAAATTAAAAAGGTCTGAGGGTATAGCTTCGAGTTAGAATACCCCTGGTTCAATACCCAATGCCCGCCCCCACACATTTGTTTAAAAGACAGAAGAAAGACAGTATTCTCCAGACCACTGTTGTGTGTTCTAGTCATCACAAATTTTAAGAATAATTGCTCAAAAACATTCATTTGATTCAACTTCTATATTTCTTGAGATCATAAAACATCTTTTTTCACAATTTAAAACACATATTAAGCCGTGCGTGGTGGCGCACGCTTGTAATCCCAGTACTTTGGGAGGCGGAGACCGGAGGATCCGGGTTCGCAGCCAGCCTCAGCTCTCTCGCTCTCTCGCTCTCTCGCTCTCTCGCTCTCTCGCTCTCTCTCTCCCTGTCTCTCTCTCTCTCTCTCTCTCTCTCCTTAGTGAGGCCCTCCACAACTTCGTGAGACCCGGTTTCAAAATAAAGTCTAAAAAATAGGGCCGGGGGCCTAGCGCGGAGGTAGAATGCCCCTGCGTTCAATCCCCAGTACCACACACACACACAAAAAAACACATATTAAATGTGGTAATATTAACTTTATTGCTCTATCCCAATGCTTTTGAATCAATTATGCATTTCTGAATGAGTTGTACATTAGGGTTTAGACAAAGAAGGAACACCCAAGAATATCCCACTGCTGTACTTTACCATGCTGTGTTAGCTTTCTCTAAGTCTAACAAATATTCCACCTAATGAACTTAAAAAGAGAAAAGGTTTACTTTAGGTCAGTTTCAGAGGTTTCAGTTCATGATTGATTGGTCCTGTTGCTTTGGGCCTATGGTGACACATGATGTCAGCAACATGTGACAGAGCAAAACCACTCACCTCATGGTCGGGAAGCAAAAGAGAGCTAAAAGAGAAGAGCCCAGCCTCCCACCATCCCCTGGCAAAGATATGAAGAGCCTCTACCCCCTATGGCATGAAGAGCCTCTGCCAGATCCCAGCTCTTAAAGGTTCTGGGTTCTGACACTGCATACTGTGGTTTGGATCAGGACTGTCCCCCAAAAGCTCATGTGTTGAAGATTAGTCCTCAGTCCCACAGTGTCCAGAGGTGGGGCTTTTGAGGAGTGATTGGATCCTGAGGACTACTCATCAGTGGATTGATCTATTTGATAGATTAGAAATTTTAACTGACTACTGGGAAGAAGGGGAAAATGTAGGCAGATGGGGCATAGTTGGAGGAAGTAGGTCACTGGAGGCATGCTCTTGAAGACTATGCCATGTCCTTGGTGTCTCTCTGTCTCTCTGTCTCTCTGTCTCTCTCTCTGCTCTCTGGCTGCCATGAGCTAAGCAGCTTTCCTCTGCCATGATGTTTGTGCCATGGAGTCAGCCAACCATTGACTGTAACCTTTGAAACCATGAGAACCTTAAACAACTTTTCCACCTTTAAGTTGTTTATGTCAAGTATTTTGGTCATAGCAACAAAAAGCTGACTAACATACCTCCCAGTAGCACCATGCTGTGAACCAGCCTCCAACACATGGGCCTTTGCGGATGTCATGTGCATAGCCTAGTTGTGCCAGGGTGATGGGTAGGTTGCAGACAGGCCATAGAAAGTGCCTGGAGACAGCATGTGAGACCTGTGATTTATTAGGGAAAGCTTACAAGAGATCACAGTGACTGCTCCAAGAAGAGTTCAGTGGAGACAGGTGGAGAGACAGCACCGCTATCCCTCACAGTGCTTCACCAAGCAGTGCCTCCTTTCCCTTACAGTGTTTTGTCCAGTGGTGGCTGGCTGAACGGCTGACACCTATCCTTTTTACAGTGCCCTCAGTCCCCTGCCCATCCCCCTCAGAAAGGGGTTTTGTATATTCGGCTGCAGAAGTGATATCATTAGCAGTAGCTTGCTTCCATGACTAGCATCCCAGAGAGCAACCATCCTAGCATACAAGCAAGAAAGTAGCTTTGTACAGATAACACTAACTTGCCCTAGTTTCCAGGGTGCATAAGAGAAAACCAGTGTCCTTCAAAATCATGTGTATCTGGACTCTCTGGCCTAGGTTGCTTTCTTTGCTCCTTTAACTTGACTAGGTTTGGAGGAACAGAAAGGGGACACTCAGGGACATTGTATTTTGTTGTCCCCCTTTTTTCTGTGATGATACAGAGCGGCATTCCAGATCTGAATCATAGCACATATTTTGTATGTTGTCTGGACGAGACATCAGGTCTTGGTGAGAGAACCACATCCTCCACCCTCTTATAGTGACAAACTGACCAACATTTTGGTTATTGAAGAGTTATAAAGTGAATACATGTGGTGAGAATGTAACCTCTCCTTAAATTCTGTAAATAGATATTTAAGGTCTAATTTAGATCCTAAACTAAAATTTTTCCACCTGACTTCTTTTCTCTTTCCTGCTATTCTCTCACCAGGAAGGAAGGTGATTTTCCATGTTGCACTCCTTTAGAAAATGATCCATTGAGGCTGTTATGGAGGTGAAAGTCTAAGGTAGCATACAACTCTTCCTCAGTGTGTCCAAAGACTCAGACAGATAGTAGATATGAAGTGCAGCAGACTTTTGGTAGCTTTAAATTTATTTTTGGCTTGTCCTGGTGTTCTCAATTGGCCTACCACCAGATACATGGATCTATTCTAGCAGTCAAATACCACATACCTATATTCAAACCTCACAGTCAACCCAATCTCTGAGCTGCAGCTCTGATATTTTATCCCTGCCTCATAGTCATCCCCTCTCACAGTTTTGTGGTGTGCTCAGCGGCTGCTGCAGCCGATTGATGTTTTATTCTTCTGAGTAGTATTCTTCAACTACGTGTTACAGTGGTTAGTAATGAATGTCTCCCTTGAATCCCTTTGTCTCATGAATGCAATCTCAAAACAATAGTGGGTAAGTAAGGTCCCCATTCAAATAGAAATGGAAAAAAGTGGCATTGTTCTTATGAATACTGCACATACAGATTGAGAAATGTATGTAACAAACCCGTGATCTTGGCTGGCATAAGTGACTCGCTTTCTCTCCTCCAGAATCACATCCGTGCTCTGAAACTGAGACCTGGAAAAGAGGCACCAGCTGCACCACTTGCTAATAGGGGACCAAGAGTCAATGTTAGTCACACAGAACTGGTCAAAGGCACTAACCTGTGGAATGTAGACAGAACTGGCAGAGCCATGGTGGAGGCTTTGTCTTCACATATGAATATGATATTACATGTTACTCTGTGATAGGCGTTGACAAAGCAATCTGTGAATTTGCCTAACATTTTTCTCCTCTAATGCTGCCACCACTGGCATTCCTGTGAAATATAGAAAGCTTTTTATAGCTGGAAAATAAAGACATTATAAAGCACAATGTTTTATATCTTGTCTTAGATGTTCCAACATGAGAGGTGTTCAAAAGTTGGGTAAAATGGGGGTGAATATAATTTGAGGGGCACTGAACCAGCAGCACCAAGGTGAAGAACAGAAGATTGGGGGAATTTGAGGCTCAGTAGTTGTAACCATGTCATGCATGGAGCCTAAAGGACAGAATGAGAATGTAAACAGGTGAACAAGTACCTACAAAAGGCAAGAGCAGAATGAGAACAGATTTGAGGAATGTATCCTAAAACCTAACTGAGCAGTTATTCTCATAGCCAAGTGGATACTGGCGCACCTGTCTATCTCTCGTCCTGTGAAAGTAGGTCTTGTCGTCAGAGACCAGGTTATGTTAGACATCTCATTTTACCACCTTACACATTTCTGTTATTACTGGGGACTTCAGTTTCTTCTTGTCTACTTGGCCCTTCTTGCAGATATGACAAGTGATTCTCAAAGTGATTAGCTCATTGTTTTTGATTCTAATTTTCTTCTCTTTGTCAAACTCTGATTGGATCCATTCAAAATATTAGTGATGAAAGTCAATTCTCTCCCTTTGTGCTTTCAGTCAATTTCAAACCCACATCCAATAGTAGAAATACTTTTGTGTCCTATATCAGTTTTGTTTTTCTTTTTTCCTTTAGTATCTTCTCTGATCAAAGGTATGTTTTCCCCATCTTATCTTGGCTCTTTTTCCTCTTGAGTAAATCATCTTGTTCGGCACATCTGTCAAAAGCTCTGTCATTTCTCCTTTAGTTCTTTCTTGACACAGAGCTTAGTCTTACACATCTGAAGCCCAAGTTTGAATCAGCAGAGACTGATGAAGAATCAGAGAAACAAATGCCAAACCTATAGACTTGTCTTTTCCAACCTTTGTTTTTATTGCCTTTTATTCTTTAAACATAAGTGTATTAAAAATCTTTATTGTTGCTTCTGGAACAGTAGATGGTGCCATCTATTTAATTATTTTCGATTAATGGTCTTATATGAATTTTTTTCCATTATATGTTCATTTCAGAAATAGATACTGTTACAGTGTCATGTAAAATAAAAATGGTAACAAATGCAACAAAGAGAAATTTTGTTGTTTTGTTGAGTATAATTTAATGACATG
The DNA here is from genome assembly GCA_004027185.1 of Glis glis. Classification (NCBI taxonomy): domain Eukaryota; kingdom Metazoa; phylum Chordata; class Mammalia; order Rodentia; family Gliridae; genus Glis; species Glis glis. The sequence continues at coordinate 39,495 of PVJS01001289.1, forward strand.
CTAGATTTGGAAGATCTTTAAAAAGATTTTCCTATTTGAAGCCTTTCTTCTACAGAAGAGTATAAAAAAAGCTAATGTACTTATGTGGTATATCTAAAGGGGTTGGTATGGGAATCTGTTTCTCCTGTTTTTAAGTTCATTGTTTCAGAAAATTAACTATAGACATTGTGTATAAAATATGTATTTTAGGTGTTAAATTATCATGCAATGTAATTTAATAAATACATTTTATAAATGATTTTCACAGATAAGAGATAAACAAGTTGGCAGTATAAGCAGGGATGTTGAATTTCAAAAATGATTTCAGGTGATATTAACTGAAAATTAATTTCACTTAGCCTTGGTAAGAATATTGTCACAGGACTCAAGAGTGACTAAAAAATAATGATGAATGGCTATTTATTGAGCTAAGGTGCTGGATACCTCGTAGAGTGAAGCAAGAATCAATGTAAGATAGGTTTTATTTAATATCTTCATTATGCTTGAAAATTCTAGTAACAAAAATGACAGAGGCTCTTCAAAAATTGATTCATGAGATAAAGATTAAAAATCACATAGTATTTATAGCTTTGTCAAAAAATGACTGTGGGTAATGATAAATATTTACAATGACTGAGATTAATTACTTGAAGAGACAAAACTAGATAAAAATGAGCTAATTTGCTTTCCAGTTGTTTTAGTCTGCTAAAACATAATGTACTTCCTAAGCTCCAAATTATACAAAATATTTCTTTAACATTGGAGATCATAAGAACAGCAACACCTATTGAGATTTTATGATGTGCTTAAATGTTGTTCTAATGTGTCTTATTAACTCATTTATTCCTCATGACAATCCTGCGTTAGACACTAACTTGTATACTCACAGAGAACACCAAGGCACAGAATAGTAATATATTGTCATAGGAATATGACCTTTAGAGATATCTCACACTTTGAAAGAGGTAGAGTAAGGATTTAAACTAAGCAGGCCTACTTCAGCGTGGGGCTTAACTAAGCTCTACTCCATACCAAGAACTATAAAATAGTTCCAGGAATTATTTGGTAGCAGATGTGGGAGATTTAATACAGATGCTCCTCAACTTAAGATGGAGCTATATCCCTATAAATCCATTGCAAATCAAAAGTGCTGTAAGTCGCAATGCATTCAATAGTTAGCCCACAGAACGTCATCTGATGGCAACACAGTAGTCTGTAGAGTATTGGATGTTTCTGCTCATCATCATGTGACTGACTGGGAGCTTTTGCTCATTGCTACTGCCCAGCATCCTGACAGAGTATCATGCCACATATCTCCGGCATGGGAAAAGATAAAAAATTGTTATTTCTATTGAATGTGTGTCATTTTAAACCTTGTAAGTTGAATCATCGTAAGTCAGGGATTGTTTGGACATTCTATTCAGATAATATTTAATGAGCAAATATTACACTTCACGAACTAACCAGAGCAGCATAGAACTTCATAAAGAATAAAATCTCAATGTGTATGCTTCCTTGTCTTTTATTAAGAGAATATGAAGTCACATCATGTCACATCCAGGGAGAAATAACCAATAACTCATAGTAGTTTTATTTTAATAGTCCATATTTTCTTTTCTCAAAGACATAACCCCTTAACATGGTAGCAATAAGTGGAGCGATCTTTTGAATCAAGTCTTTCCAAGGTCTACTTTGTTTATAACTTTAATGGAAAACATAATACAGGACTTTCAATAAATAAACCCTTCTTCCTTGGGGAAGGTCTGGAGTTGCTTCAGCCACACAAGCTTAGCCTGACTGGATTCCAGTCCAAACCACCTTGGTTACTTGATGTGATACACTTATGCACCCCAAGTCTTGGGGAGAAGAGAGTTATGAAATTCTTATAGAATATTATTTTTAATTGAATGTGCTCTCTTAAAAGAGTATTTTAATTGAGATTTAATAACTCTATAAAAGATAAATCTAGCTGCCATGTAATAAACAGTAATTAATTAGTTAATATCAATTAAATACTAAAAATATTAATTTACATTTAATGTCTAACTACTATAATTTGCTATAGCTATCTTATTAAATGCTAATTAAATTCCTAAATATTCTTACAAATTTAATGCATTAATAACAAGAGCGTAAGTACATATTTACTGTATCGGCACTTCTGAGTTCATTACATGGCAATGAGATTTATCTCTCTTACAGTAATTAAATATACTAAGCAAACCTCAGTAACTTTTCCTAACACATACCATAACTGTTTTATTAATTTCAAATTAAATGCTCATTTAAGGTTTCTAATCTACAGCTGCCCCAAACAATTTCTTAGAGGCAGAGCAAAGGTTATTATATGTTTAATTAAACTTTATTTTTTTAGACTTTGGGTGAAAGCTTTGAAAATATGACTTCTGCTTTCTCAGCATATTCAATATTAACCTTTTCGATAACAATATGTATTACATTTTCTCTACACGTTATGTTTTTTTTCTTTGCTATCTTTGGATCTTTGTTCCCCATCTACTAAGTCTATAATTATTAGTATTTTCCTTTTTTTCTCTTTAATACGATCCAGCAAAGCTTTTTTTTCCTTTCTTTTTCCATCATTAAAGAATAGAGTTTTTACTAGTATCCTGTTCCGGTATCTTTTATTTCTATTAATTGAGACTTTATTGTTATGGAAACATTCCCATAAGGAAATGAGAGAAAGAGAGGGAGAAGACAAAAAGGGAGAAAGATCATGTGATATTTGTAAGCAAAAGAGTCCAGTTGGGAAGGCTGGGAAAGTAGCAAGACTGCTAAGGATCCCGCCTCAGGATTTCTGAAAGACTAAGAAAAAAACCCAGCCCTTGCATGTATCAAATGATTTAGAGTCCTTGGTCCTCCCAGATCTGATGGGGGATGTCATAAAGACAGGAGACCGCTGTGCAGCAAGGAAAGCACATTAGCTATTAACCTTCCCCCAGCCGATCAACTTTATTTTGCAATCTTCCCTCAGAACCATTAGAATACCCTGAAGAAATAACTTTCCAATTAAAAAGGATCTCAGAGAACAAAGCCATTTTATCTCTGACTCCTGGTGTTCTTTATTCCAATAATTTAAATTGGAATTGATTTTTCAATTTAGCCGTTGACTTGCTATGGACACACAGCTGAAAAGGCCGAATGGAATTGCATGGCTGAAATATTTGTCTTTGTGATGCACTTCTCATAAATTCACAGGAGCCCCTCCCCCCAGTGCATTTTATTCTGCTGCCTTTGCCTTAGACAACAGCTTTTTAGCACAGCATGAGCAAACTGAGAAGTCACGTCCACGGTGACCTCAGGGCCTGGTCCTCCATTCCTCATAGATCTATCTAATTGTTACATCTCCTGGAAAATAAACAAAGCCAGTCTATCCAAACTGATAGGGACTCTTGAAGCCCAAATATTTGTTTCCTAATTTATATAGGAGATTTAGTTTCTTGAAGAAGGACAATTCCTCTTTCAGTATATTTCACCTCAGAAATATGTTTTAATGGAGACTGAACTCTCCTATAATTGCTTTAATTATTAGTAGCTAAAAATAATGGCTTTTCAATTAACACTTAATAATTTTGAATTAAATACTCCAAATATTAAATTGTTCTTTATTACGCTTTTATATTTTGTAATAAAAGAACTAGAAACATCGAGTTATGCAAGCACTTGATTAGAAGTCAGAACTTCTCTGTCCGTTCACATTTCTGATGGTTTTCTCTCTGTGACCTTAGGAGAAATGTCAGTCTTTGTCACAGTCTCCTTCCTGTTTCCTCACCCTGTCACTCCAGCAGGTGTCTCTACTTTCCTTTGTCTTACAGGCTCAGGACCTGTTCTGAGATCAGTTCTGATGTGAATAGCAGGTATGGAAGGAAATCCTGAGCTCACAACATTGTTTAATTTTTGCTAACTACCGCATTGCTTATTACTCACGCCCCTTGAGATCTCTGGCGCTCATTGTCTTTTCTATGATTGTCTGAATGCATGATCTCAGAATCTGTCCTTGAATACTGGCACAACAATCTCCTTTACAAAACCGAGAGCAAAAGAGAACATGGAACCCACTAGAATGTAAATGCCATGGTAACATAAGCCTTAAAAGTATTCCTTGCTACTCCATCTCTTATGCGAAAACAGTGCTTGGCATCTACTTAGTATTCAAAAATCCGCTGAATGTATGAATTATACTGTGGGTCTCATCTGACTTTTCTTCTGTGTAACTGGTTATAAATTAATACAGGGGGAGGAAATACTTGTAGTAAATATGATAAATGTACTTCTGTATGGACTGCGTAACAAGTAGATATTAGTTCCTTTTCTACTACATATTTTCCACAGTGCTGTGATATGGCTGTGGCATTGGTTCTTCACTTCTGGGTTGCACTATCTACACTTTTAAATATACCATGATTAAAATAACAACAACACATGACAAGATTAGTCACAGGCCTAGCAGAAGCAGGAGTTTCTCACCAACCAACATCCAAATGCAGAAGAAATGTTTTTACAGTGCCTGCTAACACACTTACAGAAGCTTATTGTGTGCTGGCACTGCTCTAAGCCCTTGGGGTACATCAGCAAATAAAGTCAACACAAATGCCTATCCTTGTAGATGACAGTTCTATTGAAATGACAAGCATAATTTACATTTTGTTGTTGTTGTTGTTGTTGTTGTTTCTGGGGACTGAAACCAGGGGCTGTCTACTTCTGAGCCACATGCCCAGCCCTTTTTATTTTGAAACAGGGTCTTGCTAAGTTGTTGAGACTGGCCTTGCACCTGCGATCCTCTTGTCTCAGCCTCCCAAGTACTGGGATTACAGGCCTGCACCACCATGCCTGTCAACAAGCATAATTTAAAAGATGACATAAGAGATTAAGATGATGCAGTAGGTTGAAATGCAAATAAGAGCAGAGGGGCTTGGGAGTGGGGCAGGGCAGGGGCTGCAGATCAGAGGTGGCTGGGCAGAAAGGCTCACTGGCAAGGGGCCTGGGCAAAGCCTGTAGACAGAGGAGAGAAGGAGCCTTAGATGATCTGGGGCGCACACCTTCCAGGAAGGAGCAGATTGCAAAGGCCCTCCCTCAGGAGGAGACTCGGCACCAAGAAGCCAGTGCGTGTGGCTGCTGCACAATGAATGAGGCTGGGAGGAGTTTAGTCCAGAGTGGATGTGATGTCAGATTCTGAAGGGACATGGAAGCCACTGGGGGATCTATGGTTTTTATCCTTTCAGAGGAATGGGAAACCATTGACAGCTTCTCCCTGATCTCGCTGAACCATCTGGCCCTGGTAGGAATGAGCAATGTTCTCTGCTGCAACCCCTGATTGTACACATCCTTGCTTTTTTTGAGGGGGTTGTGGGGGTAGGTTGGGGTCATTTTTCAAAACGAGTCTTGTATCTTCAGACTAATCCTAAACTTGGTAGAGAACACATCTCTTATTTTCCCTTTTTCTCTTGATGCTGAGCATGCACTTTGCCTAACTATGCTGCTATTGGCTAAACTGTGAGTCTGTTTATATGCTTTCCCCGCTGAAATGTAAGAGGACTAGCGGACAGCGGCCACTTCTCATTTGTTTATCTCCATGGTCTGACACAGGATAATGGCTCCACCGATGTTTGACGAAATACTGACCCTAACCAAGAATTTGCAGAAAGACAAATAGTGTAAGTAAAGGAATATTGAAGCCCACCCAGTGTAGTTGAGCATGTCTTTAATCCCAGTACTTGGGAGGCTGAGACAGGGGGATTTGAGGTTCGAGGCCAGCCTCAGCAACTTAGGGAGACCCTGTTTCAAAAAAAAATAAAAAGAACTGGGGGCGTAGCTTAGAGGTAGAACACCCCTGAGTTCAATCTCTAGTACCAAAAATCAAAATAATCTTGCCAAAATATTGGGGTCCTCTTCTTTAAACTGCTTTGCTAGATTTTTCTCAAAGTAATTTAGTAAAGAAAATTTACCTGAAGTCTACCTAATGTAGAGAACAGCCACATTCCAAATACTGTTCAGCATTCTCTTAGAAAGTCTACTAAAAATTTCTCTGCTTTCTGCAGTTTTGGGAAATTCATCTGATGAATTCAAATTCATTAGCTCACATATGTAGAAAACCTCTGTTTGCCTGAGTTTTGGAAAATTCCCCATTCAGTTAATGACAGAGAATAGAGATGAAGTTTTCCTTATTCTTTTGATGATTCTGTGAAAGTTCCAAACTTTAGCATGTTGCTTTACCACTGACGATAGCTGAGGAATGCAAAGAGCAAGAATATTCCGCCTTCAGTACCTAAATATCTGGAATAACACACACACACACACACACACACACACACACACACTTTGGAGAAATTCTGTCTTTGAGTTTATTGTACTGAAAGATCCCATTGTACTGAAACTGTCCAATATTCAGTGATGTGGACCATTGGTGGGTGGGAGGCTACTCACTCCGCCTGGCGTATTGTGTTACTGTCATGACTTTCCACAGTGTCACAGCTTAAGGACTTTTTTTGCCTTTTATAAGACGTGATTATCTTAGTTTGGACTGCTATAACAAAATACCATGCATGGCAGCTTAAACAATAAACATTTATTTCTGACAATTATAGAGGCTAGAAATCCAGTATTAGGAAGCCAGCACAACTGGGCTCTTAGTGAGAGCCCTCCTCCTGAGTCATAAATGGCTCCTTCTTTCCTTTTGATCTCTTTATAAGGACATTAGTCCCACTAAGGAGGCTCCATTTTCATGACCTCATCTAACCCTAATCACCTCCTCAAGGCTCCACCTGGGGATGCCCAGGTGGGGATGAGGGATTCAACATAGGACATTTTGGGGGGAGGTGGGCAGGACACAAACATTCAGTCCATAGCAATGTTTAACTCTACATGAAATCTAATTTTTAAAAAGAGATTACAAATTGAGTTTTATGAATTAAAAAGAGCCTAGGAAGAAGGACTGTTCCAGAATTCTACATTGACAATTTGTGTGTGCGTGTGCGTGCATGCGCACGTGCATGTGCGTGCGTGCGTGTGTGTGTGTGTGTGTGTGTGTGTGTACAGATGTACCCCTAACCCCCGGCTATTAGTCTGATCCACAAGAAGTTCAACTAGATGTAATTTTATCAAGTGGGTTTAGGTATATATACATTTTCACTATAAAGGTGAACCATTATGGTGAACTGAAGATTCACCTGTTTCTGTGGTCAGCTCCTGTCTGGATCCTTCATATTTTAGGCTCTGTTGTTCTCTGTTCCTGTGATTCATAATACTTCACATGAAGGTGTCCTTGGTACATTAAATCCTATCCCCTCTTCACTTTCCAGGAACATTGCTCTAACACACATTAACTTTTAATTTTGTATCATTATACATTTTCCCTCTTTATTGGCTCATTCCCATCAGAATTAAAGCAAACTAAAATTTTAACCCAAACCCAAAATTTCTCTCATACTTCCATCTACTATCCTACTTCATTCCTCTTTATTGCCAATTTACTAAAAAATGGTTATTTATTATCTCTCTCTCTCTCCTTGTTATGTGCCCAAGATGGTCTTGAACTCCTGGGCTCAAGAGATCCTCCTGCTTCACACTTCTGAGTAGCTGGGACTATAGGTGAGCACCACTGCATCCAGCTGGTTGTTTATAATTTCAATAACCAGTCTGTTCTCATCTCATTTTTTTAATCCTTTGTAATTAAGGTTTTTTCCTAGCTATTTAACTGAAATACACTTTTCAAGATAGCAGATGGCCTACATATTACTAAACTCAATGGTCAAATTCATCTTACTGACCATCAGTCAAACAGTGTTTGGCACAGTTGGGTGCTCCTTCTCATTAAATATTTTCTCCTTCCCAGACTACCTGCCCTTAATAGCTCCTTTCTCCTCCTTAGCCACTGGTTCTTGATCCTGAATATTTACAGTAACAGGACTTTTCCCTAATTTACTTGGAAGCATTCCCTTGGTGATCTCATTGTTTCTCACTGTTTTTGAACTCTTGCACACTCTTCAGTTCCTAGCCTGGACTACTTCCTGAATTGTGCAATTGCCTATACATATTCACTATCACTGCGTCCTTTGCTAGAAAACATCTCTGTACTAACACAGCCACAACTGAACACCCGATCTACTATTTCGAGATTGGGCATGAGGGAGCCTTTTCATAATCTCCCACATCTTAGCAAATGGTGACTCCATTCTCCTAGTTCCTACAATAAATGTGGATCATCCTTGAGTCTTCTGTCTCCACCATGATTTATTCTCTCAGGAAATGATGACAGCTGTACCTTAAAATGTGCAGAATCCAACCATTTATCACCACCTAGGCTGCTGCTGCTCTGATGGTGATGATCAGCATTTTCCACCTTGACTCCTGCAATCATCTCATCAGTCTCACCTTTCATCTCCTGCCCTCCACTACCTCTTCTCAACAGAGCAGCCAGAGAAGACCTTGTAATATGATAGGCAGACCAGGTTGCTCCTCTGCTCAAGACTTCCCAGGGCTCCCCACCTTATTTGGAATGAAAGACAAATCCTTACAATGCCCTACCAATTACTCTTGATTGTACCTGTACATAACCTACCTTAGTATGATGAGAAATATTTTTTTTTTTGTGGTATTGGGGATGGAACCCAGGGGCATTCTACCTCCGAGAAACACGCCCAGCCCTATTTTTTATTCTTTACTTTGAAACAGGGTCTCACTAAGTTGTGGAGGGCCTCACTAAGTAGCTGAGGTTGGCTACAAGCCCAGATCCTCCTGTCCCAAAGTACTGGGATTACAAGCGTGCGCCACCACACCCGGCGGAAATAAAGAATATTATGCTAAGTGAGATCAGCCAGTCTCAGAAAGTTGGTGGGACTGTACATTAGCAAACCACTATGGAGATCAGTATGGATGCTCCTAAAAAGACTAGGAATGGAATCACCCTATGACCCAGCTATACCACTCTACAGTATCTTTCCAAAAGAATTAGAAAACAATAGTGATACATGCATATCCATGTTTATAGAAGCACAATTCACAACAGCCAAACTATTTAGTTCTTTTATAGTTTTTTTCCTCTCCTCACTAAAGTGTAGAGTATTCGAGGGTAGATATTTTTGTTTGCAGTGAGCATTGTTACAGGAGTAAATTTTTAGAACTTTTATTAATCCTTGTAGATTACTCACTTTTGTGGCTATGATAACTGTTCAGAGTTATTTTCAAATGGCAATTCTTGTTTAAAATCTCTTTGGAGGTTTGTTCCTTCTCCTGTAATAAACAAATATTCATTAAGTTAGTATCTTAACTTTGGAATTATCTCTTTTTGATATTATACTTAACTTGCATTCATGTTTTCTGTTATAAGCTTATTTTGATATGGAGAATCAAATTATATTTGGGTTGAAATGATACAAATTTTATAATTGTGCTGAAAATTATATTGTGGCATCTCAGGTTTTTCTCTGTAAAAGATTTCTCACTAAATTCACATATGCTCTATTGAAAATGATTATTTCTTATTAACCATTAATTTTGCAATTAAGTTTTATGGTTTTTTGAATTATTTTGGTTTATTCTGGAGGCTTCCTTAAAACTATCCATTAATAGTTGTCTGGGGGTGATTTATATCTAATTGTGTTTGTCTAAAAAAATCCACTTAAAGCCCTTTAGGTGGATACTTCTAATTTAAAGTAAATTTGAAATAAAGGACAATATTATTAATGTAGGACAAAAAGGGAATATAATTTAATACAAAATTACTTTCCCATATTTTGCAACTTTTTAAGTTTTAGCAATCAACCATAGGACTGTTGCTTTAATTGCAAAGGAACTTTACTGGAAAAGATGCATATTAAGTAAAAGCATTTTGGCGATATTATTTGAAAATGGAATAGATATGAACTTTAAAAATAAGATTACCCTATATTTCCTCACTGTATAGACATACTATTATACATAAAGCTTGATACTTAATTGTGGGTAGAAATTAAAGTAAAAATATTTTGTCTTGATAAAGTAAATCTGACTGTCTAGTGGACAGAAATTGAGAAATGGAAGAAGAAAGAAACAATTAAGGGAAGGGTAGAGACACAAAACATCCTTAAGATAATTAAATTTAGGGAGGCAGAACATTATCTATTTTGACAAAAACAGAAAAAAGTCAAAAGTCTTAAAAACTCAAAATTTTAGAAAAATAAAAAATAGATCTACTATAAATTTGAAGGAAGAGATGGAGAGAACTTAACTGATATAAATTCTTTTTTTAAGGTTACAGTTATGATCCAAAGTTAATAAATCTAGGAATAGATAATATAAAATTACTGTATAATGTTATAAAGGAAACGAAGGAAGAAATAAAACCAGGAGTCGTTAAAAATAGGTTAAATGTTTGAAATGGCAGAGTGGAATGAAGTAATTTTGTTTTGCTTCTCATTATTGCTTCTGAACTTTTTGATTTCTATGTGCATATTATCATTTTGACAAAATATTTTAAAAACAATAATAACAATTAAAAAGCTTTGGAAAGTTTAGCATTATCTTAATCATATTCCCAGTGTATATTCAAAAAATGTGCATTGGGAAACAGAAATCTAATTGCACATATGTATTAAGAGCAAAGAAATTCCCTTTAACATGTACTCCCTCTGAGGAATGCATGGTTAGGTGAGAATTTACCTCAGTATTTAAATGGATTTTAATTGTGAATTATGCCCCCTCCCCTGGCTCTAAGTGCAGAAAGAAAAAATTTCCTTCTTATTATGATGTTCACCAACTGCCAAGAAAAATATTGGATTTGGATCAGATATCTAGCAACAGAAAACATGAGATTTGCTCCAGAAAAAATAATGATTTGGCAGGATATTTTTAGTAGAAAAATAGGGAATAATTTGGAAAATAAACATTAAAATAACGAAAGTTGAAAACAACAGCTGGATTATTTGCTCCTCAGTGAACTTCTCTATTGAAGTCTGAGTGAGTGAAGGAAAAATGAAGAAAGTAGGGCTGGGATATGAGACCAGGAGAGAAAGAAAGCTTTTATTTTCATGTTTCATCTGCGTGAACTTAAAAACTATTATGACATTTTTCTACAGGCACTTTAAAGAAAATATGAGTTTAGAAAGAAGAAAGAAAATTCTGTGAACATAACCCTTTGTACAAGACTCAAAAGTATTCAAATCCCTAGAAGGAAACTATGCCTTGACTTTTTTCAAAAAATGAAAAATTTGAAATATTTGATGTTCTTCTTTCTAATTACTTCTAGTACATTAAAAAAATCAAGTAAGCAACAATGGCTTTTCTGAATCTACAGGGCCCTGCTTGTCTACTTTAAAATGTCATTTTCCTGAATGTTAATTTGACTATGCTCATAATCCACTGCTACGCTGAAATTGACAGTGGTGTTGATTGAATAGCATTTGTTTAAGACAATAATACAAGAGGAAAGTGTGAGCATTTGTAGGAATAAAAACATGTATTGATTCATGTAGTGAAAGACTTCCTCCCTATAACTAACCTAGACTAGAACAGTGTTGGAGACCATGGACCATCATTTCATGAAAAGGATCAGGCTACTTTCTTTCCTGGGTACCTTCCCATTCATTTGTTCTTTCTGTTGTAGGTATGAAAAATTTGGATACATTTCTGCCAAATCTCAATGTCCCCTGAGTCTATAAAAGAGGATCTATGGTATCATCCTTCCAAGCTCTCAATTTCTGTTGTGCATTCCATTTTTGTTCTCACTTCTCATCCTCTTTGTAAGTAGTTTATCTCTCCATGCCCTTTGCTATGGCACTTTGTAGTATCTTACTGCTAGGAAGAGAATGCTTGCCTATCCTTAGTCATCAGACATGCCCTGGCTAATAAAATGTGAGCAGAGATGGAGCCAAACCAAGACCAGCCCAGCTCAGCTGAGCACAGCCAAGTCCAGCCAAGCCCAGTCAAGTGTGTGGAGCCCAGCCAAACCCAACAGCGGCCCGGAAGCTCCTAAAAAGCACAGCTCTAATTTGACATGAACAAGAAATAAATGTTTATTTTTATAAGCCGCTGTAAACTCGGGGTTCTTTGTTGGTGCAGCAAATCCTGAGTAATGCATGCTGCCATTTTTGTAAATGTTGACAATCGATACAGTAAAATAAGATTTTAAAAAATTAACAAAAAAGCCGGGTGTGGTGGCCCACTTGTAATCCCAGTACTTGGGAGGCGGAGACCGGAGGATCCGGGTTTGCGGCCAGCCTCAGCTACTTAGTGAGGCCCTCTGCAATTTTGTGAGACCCGGTTTCAAAATAAAGTTATAAAAAATAGGGCCGGGGGTGTAGCTCGGAGGTAAAACACCCCTGGGTTCAATCCCTGGTACTGCAAAAAAAAAAAAAAATTAGCAAAAATAGGATCAACAGTGAAGCAATGATTTTTAAAAGTGCTGCTCTTGTTTTTCATTGAAATATGAATTTACCAAAGCCTGATCTGAAAGATTCATACACTGAATTTGTTCTTAGAGAATCTGATGGCAAATTCTTCATTTCTATTTGGAAGAGGACCTGTATGATACTTTGTGAATGGGAAGCAATACCAAGTTATAGAAACTTTGTCCTGAGGAGGATTTGGGTTTAACAGTCAACTAAATTATCAGGTCATTTCCTCCAGCCTTTTAGTTCTTGTTATATAATTGGAACCCACTTAGGTATATGATGCAGTAGGAGCACTTTTGTGTTTTGTATCTTTGCCCAATGAATCCTTGATTCACTTCACTACACATAAGTGTCTCTTGGCTCTAAGCAAGTCCTCTTTCATTAGTAAATTATAGAAACTAACTCACTGTAGCTTTTACAACACAGAGATTCCCTCTGCCCCCACCAGAGGTATTCTACTTCTGAGCTACACCCCCCCACACTCTGTTTTACTGATTTTTTTTTTTTAACAGGGTCATGCTGAGTTGCTAAGCCTGGCCTCAAAGTTGCAATCCTCTTGTTTCAGCCTCCCAAGTACTGGGATTACAGGTGTGCGCCACCATGACCGGCAACGCAGAGATTTTATTCGCTCACATACTTGGAATATTCAAAGGAATTCTAGAGTCAAACAATGATCCTGAACACTATCATTTTCTCTCTTTCTTTTTCTCTTTAGCTTTCACATTTTTTTCCTTATTCTCTTTGCATGTCAGCCTCATTTTTTATGTTTCATGGAATGGCTGCTGAACCCATTTCCACAAATGTAGGTTCACTTTTGAAATATAATAGTCTTACTAGCTCTAGAGAAAAGCCTCAGGGAGATATGTGATTGGCACAGCCATCTTAACTTTCTGCAGAGAGAATTCTAATTGACTCATCCCAGGTAATTTGTCCCAGGGAAATCTGTAATTGGCTCAGTCAGGGTAATTTGTTTCAGGGAAATCTCTGATTGGCTCAGTCTTAGTCTTTTGTCTACCAGTGTGACCTATTGTTTTGGGTACATTAATTGATTATCACATTAAAAACACATAGAATTATTAAGAATTGTCACAAATTTTTAAGTAGTACAGAGCTAAAAAAAAAGGCTCCTGAGTAGACAAAACTTGAAATTAATTCTTGTGCAATACTGACCCACTCACAATTCATCAGAACCACTCATATTCAGAAGAAAAAAAAACAATGGATTTTACAATTATTTTGATTTTCATTCCTTGAGCGTTTATGACTCTAGCCCCTAGGTTTCTAGCCCTTAGTCCAGCCTGTCTCTTACTTACTTTGTTCTGCTCAGTAACTTGCTCTAGCTAAAACTATTTCTACCTTGAGGTGACAAGAATAGCTTCAAGCTAGTTTCTGGACTGATAAATGAAGTGAGAAAATGTTATCATTAACATAACTATCACCAGACTTCTTGTGTGAGGATAATATATTTAGAAAAGGATTATAAGTGTTTGGCAATGCTAAGTGGAACCTGGAGATTAGAGTAAGAGGCGTATTAGGCATTTGCCAGGAAGAAAGGGGGAAAGAATGTAAGGGAAAGTGCAGTGCAGCATGGGAACCAGTTTACCTGCTGGAGACTTTATGCTCCTAAATATAATCTTCCCCTATGATCCCCAAATATTGTCTAATGTGATTAAAGATCAGATGATGGGAGTAGGTGGACTCACACAAAAGAGAATAGAAGGGACTGAGTTTTTGCACCTAGATGGAGGCAAGCTAAGGTGGCACACCGGCCAATATGGTGAGTCTCGGCAAAGAGCACAAGGAAAAATAAAACCTCGTGCAGTTTTCAGCAGGGTGTGGAAGACTGTGGATTCTCCTAGGCTGTAAAATTTAGGAGTTTATCAAAGCAAGGAAAACCTCTTGACAAGCAGAAAAATCATAATGGACTTCTCATATAATGACATGTAGTATCAGTATCACTATAGACCCATAAATGAAATAATTAATTCTTTCTTTTCCATGATTATGACATATTTTAATTAACATTTCCTAGCATATCTCAAAGTATAAACACCCTAGAATATTGGTTGAATGGCAAAGGGCTCCTCTTGTGTGTATTGCATGTTGCTTTGTCCCGTTCTGATTCATCTACTCTAGTTTAGTCATTTAACTTGGCTGCTTGAAATAATAACCATTCATTTTTTCATGATTATGGGGGTCAGCAGTTCAGATAAATCTAGATAGGGCAAGCTAACATGCCACAACAGGCAAGGAGGTGATTCTAAGGACAGTAGAGAGCACACGGAAAGTACATGTTACATGCAGTTTTCAGAATGGTAGAGGACTATGTCCAATTCAGGCTGGGTTTGATGCTGCTCATATATGTGGGCCTTAGCTAGGATGGAAGCAATGTCTAGCACCTCTCTTTTCATATCTTCTGTCATTCTTTTATATATTAACCTAGGCTTCACCCCCCCACACACACACACATACCAAAAACTGTTTCCAGCAGCAAGAGAAGGCAAAACTCAATACATAGGTATTTTTCAAGACCCAGATTGTATTGTAATTGCAATATCTCTATAGCTTAAAAACAAAATGGCAAAATGAACACACAAAAGCCACTTAACTCATCTTTATTCCCTCCATAGTTCTGCTAGACTGATTAGACTGATTTTTCTAAACCTAAATCTGATTGTTCTTCTTCTTTTTCTTCCTCCCCTCCCCCTCCCCTCCTCCTCCTCCACTTCCTCCTCTTTCTTCCTCTCTCTCTCTCTCTTTTTCTCTCTCTCCCTCCCTCCCTCCCTCCCTCCCTTCTTCCCTCTCTCCCTCCCTTCCTCACTCCCTCCCTCTCTCCCTCCCTCCCTCCCTCTCTCCCTCTCTCTCTCTTTCTTTCTTTCAGTGCTGGGAATTGAATCCAGGGCCATTCTATCTCCAAGCTACACCCCCAGCCCTATTTTTATTTTATTTTTTATTTTGAAACAGGGTCCACCTAAGTTGCTGAGGGTCTTGCTAAGTTGCTGAGGCTGGCCTTGAACCTGCAATACCCGTCTCAGCCTCCCAGGTTTACAGGCATTTGTCACCACACCCAGCTTCTCACATTCTAAATATATTTGATCATCATGACTCATACAGAAATTAGTCCACAGACCTTTCTTATTATACAATTACCTTTGCCATCTGGATCAAACCTATAGCTGCAGATTCCATCAAATACTATTATACCCTAGAAGTATACATAATAGCAGTATTGGGATATTATTCTCTATATTTCTCATGCATTGACAATACTGTTATCACTCCTAGAAATGCTGTACTCAAGTGTACTTGTCCATCACTCATTCTGTAAATGCTAATATTACCCCATCCTACACTGCCCTTTCCCCATTTAATTCTTCCATTCTTTTTATCTCTGCACAAAATGGTCCATACCTGCTTAGCACTCAGCTCATTACTTTATGATTGTGTAAATATCTGTTCACATAATTTCTTACTGAAGTTATTAAGTGTATTGATTGCTCTATCAGTCAGAGTTCTACCAGAGAAAAAGAACCAGTAGTAAATGTACATTAAATTGATTCCAAAGCCTGGTGGCGTGGTGCACACCTGTAATCCCAGTACTTGGGAGGTGGAGACAGGAAGATCACAGGTTAGAGGCCAGCAACATGCAGTAACTTAGCAAAATCCTGTTTCAAAATAAAAAATGAAATAAAATAGAGCTGGAGGTATAGCTTGGAGGTAGAATACCCTGGGTTCAATCCCTAGTACCTTCCCCCACACACAAACAAATGTTCTGAGGAATTGGATTACAGTGTTGTGACAACTGTCTAAGCAACACTGTTCCTTAAAATAAATAAAAAATAAAGTATGTCATATAAAAATTGAAAAAGAAGCCTATGGGACTGGTTGTCAAGGACAAGCTGGAACTCCTAGGTATAGGTTGAAGTTACTATTCACAGGTGAAATTTCTTTTTCATCCTGAAAGTCTGAATACTGCTCTTAGGACTTTGCAACTCAATGAATCAGGTCCACTTGTATTGCCTGGGATAATCTCATTTAAGACCATCACTACTGATAATCAACAGACTATGGGCTTTATTTGCTTCTACAAAATACTTTCTCAGCAACACCTAGGTCAGTGTTTGATTGTATAACTGTGACTCTAGGCTAGATGAGTTGATCCATGGAAAGACCATTGCTAAAATAACTTTAGTAGACTCTGCAACATTTTAGGATGTGAGAACTGAAAAAAGGGAGAGGGGCTAACTTCTCAATTTAAGATTGATTACACCTTAATTTAAAAATGATTAATAATTATGTATTTATCATTCTGATATTTTTCACCTACTCAATTTAAATGATCAATCATTTTTGTTAAGATTATAGTAAATAACATTTATCCATCATCAGGTTCATAGAATTATTTAAAATAATAAGATGTATGGAAGTATGTATGCAAGAAAAATAATATGAAATATAAGATTGTTTGATATGCTAGAGATTAAATATAGAAGTTAAATGAATCTTGTCAGTTTAAAAAATATTTTTCTTTGAAAAAACTTTTTATTAAAAAGACACTGGCTTGTGAATTAACTGTGAATTATTATTAGGAAAATGACCAAAGACATTTAGATTCTTGAATAAGATTCTAATATTATAAATCATCATGTATAAAAGCTTTCTTGTTGGTCATTCATAAAATAATATTTTTGTAGAAATAAATATATTCTACCTTTATACAATGTATATCTAATTTTTGTACTTTTTTACTGTGTAAAATTAGTTTTCACAGTTACCAGTGAATCCTGTATCATAACTTTAGGCATCAGGATAATTAAGGGGAAACACGTCAAGTCTATGCAATTTGAAAATTCAAATGATTCTTAATTTATAACTGATTACTTTTCAAAAGATTAAAATTGTAGAAAGTAGAAAGTATTGACATGTTTTGTGTTTCCTATACAATTCACATTTTATACTGTACTACCATATGGATATTATAATACATGAATCCATAATACAATATGTAAGAGTAAAATATTTAATTTTATACAGTTAATCAATATATATCACTTCAATAATTGATGATAGAAATGTGTTGACCTAATACCGAAAAATACTTTAAAATAATTTGCAAAGGGAACCAATGAAAGATAAGTTTACAATGGACATGTTTAAAAGTTAATGTAGATTTTCAGGGCATTCACAGGTAGAAGGCAACAGATATAGTCCCCTAGTCTAGCACATCATACTCATAGCATCTATTTGCTTTGCTTTGTCAAAACATATGAAAAATCATTAAAGTGTTTTAATAAATGTCTGGTTTTCCTGCTCATTCATCTTATAAATATTAATTAGCCATGGATCAGGCAATTAAAGTTTAATCAATTTGCACTAATTAGCACCACATACTTGCATAAAAAGATAAAACCAACTCCTGCATCTGGCTGTTATTTGCAGTTTTTGTCAAGTGCTGATGAGTTTAATCTTGAAGGGAAGATTAAGAAGAAAAGAAAAAAATAAATCAAGAAAGTAGTGTTAATTTTATTAAATTTTCACTCAAAGCACTGGTCATGAGTATCAGGGAGATAATGCCAGCAACATTACACTTTTTTCCGAGACCTGACTCACCAGATTCTTCTTCATAGCCTTGTCCAATATGGAGGAGCTCCATATTTCCTGCTTGTGACTTTGCTATGTGCATTTTATTTAATCTTCACCATAAATCCACATGTGACTCATTTCTATTCTTTGTGACTGAAACATTTTTAAATGAATGGTCACCACAGCCATAGACTTTAAAGGATAAACTTTATTCTGTCAGAATGAACGTGACTGGTCTATCATAAAGATGAAATTATAAAGCTTGGCAAATTAAAATTTTCTTCACTAAAACTTATGTGTAACTGATGATGGGACAGATACCTGAAAAATTAAAAAGTTTGTAGTCTGATCTTCCGTGGGCTCAACACATTTGTGTTCTGTATAAACTTAAGAGACTAACTCCTGCTTCTCTGTTTTTGACTTCTGAATTTGATTAAACAAATTACACTGCCAATCTAGCAAGGAGACATTGTACAGTGCATTTGCATTACTATTTTGTGTTTTAATAACCAGAGAAAATAAAGTGTTCCATTACTGCCTATTCATATAATTGACACGGATTATAGGGAATGGAACTAGTCTTTAATCACTGATGGAAATTTATCTTAGGCTTGGCAGGTAAAACTACACATTTTAAGATGATTTAG
This sequence comes from Glis glis, assembly GCA_004027185.1. Lineage (NCBI taxonomy): Eukaryota > Metazoa > Chordata > Mammalia > Rodentia > Gliridae > Glis > Glis glis. The sequence goes on from PVJS01001289.1 coordinate 58,087, forward strand.
CATTGTACTAAAAAATAGAGCATGATTCATAAAAAAAGTTATGCACCATTTACATAAGGATTTTTATTCAGTTTGTGCGAGAATAGACCAGTGAATGGTTATTGATATTTTTTCAAATAAAGTATGTATGATTCATTAAACTCCCTATTCCCCTGTGAACAAGCCACTGCTCTGTTAAGCACTCTTTGAGAACATATCTTGTAAAGAAAGCAGAAGTAGAAAAAGGGAGTGGAAGGCTTCAATGGTCTCTATTAAAAAGATGTCTAAAAATGAGATCACATACAGTAACAGATAACTCTAGACTCCCATTTGGATTTCAATACTTATGATTTTCACATTGTTATTGAAAAAATGCAACTGTGTCCTTTGTTAATATATTATATACATGCTGGCATAGAGATACGTATCTGTATATACTTTTAAAAGTACAACTATGACTCAAATTCCAATATTCCACAATGAATGAAATAGGATATGAAAAAACACTTTATAAGATCTAAATTACTATAAAAGATAGCGTAGCTTCATGGGGCAAAGAAAGAAGATATCTCTATTTTGCTTCAGTAGTGTCTTCACGAACACATTTCCTATATTCTTACACGGATGAGATTTAAAATCCTCAGCCTTATGTTTATAGGTAAAGGGAGACTAGAATAATATAGTGGCAAGGCTCAAATATCCATTAATATTCTGCACCTTTCAAGGTTAAAAGCTTTAGGCAATGTTCTTAATAATTTTAATTCCCTTTCTCCATACAAAACAGAGTTCATTTTCTGTTTTGTTCAACAAGTATTTATTGACTATTTGTTTATGACATTTGTGGTGGGTAGCCAAAAATCATGTCATTTGAGAAATTGTAAAAACCATTGAATATCTTAAGCTTAGAGAATGACAGACAAGCTAGTTTCCTTTGAATATTTAAGTAGATACAATATGGAAAAAGATATAAAATTGTTTGGTTCCAGGAAGAAGAAATGTAGAGAAAACACAGGGAAATCAGAAATTACTTCATGTAGAAAATAATCCTTAAAAACTGTTGACTGACTTGAAGATAGAAGCCCACTAGAACATATATATTTAAAGAGCTGGTGATTATTCTCACTCGCTTTACAATTAATCGTTCTAGTTGACCTGTTTGAAAACCTGAAAAGAATACAAAACTCACCCCAGATTACCTCAATATTAATAGAATGGAACTCACAATTCAGTGTCCTGAAGCTAGTATTATTAAAATAATTGACTCCTTCAATCAGCAATTGGCGAGTGTTTTGCCAGTATAGATTTGGCTAATATGTTCTATTCAAGGCCATTTTTAAAAGCTTCTCAAGTCAGTTTGACTTCACCTTCAAAGGGATGTAATGCATTTCTTCACAGATATCCTTTCAGATACCCCGACACCATGCCACTACACATCATCTTTGCAGGAAAGATCTCAGCCACATCCAGCTTTCTCCAGGGGCACATTTCTGAGATCTTAGGAATGATGTCGTCTTCCAAGGAAATTCCTTCGACACTCACAAAGGAACTGGGGCAGGGGAAGAATGGGTCACTACCACACATGGAGTACGAAGCCTTCTCACTTTAATTAAATTTCTGAAAATCAGCTGGGTACCGTGGCACATGCCTGTAATTCCAGTACTTGGGAGACTGAGACAGGAGAATTGCAGGTTTGAGACTAGCCTCAGCAACTTAGCAAGACTCTCAGCAACCTAGAGAGACTCTGTTTCAAAAAACAAAAATTAAAAAGGGCTGGGGGATGTAGCTGAGAGGCAGAATGCCTTGGGTTTAATCCCCAGTACAACACACAAATTTTTTTTCTGAAAATTATTTGGTAAGCCAAGAGTTTTACTGCTACTGATCTTTTCATCACCTATGTAATTATGTGGTTAAAAACTTCTCACTCTTGGTGCATGTTTGACATCACCAATTCTGACATTCAAATCCAATTTTGAGTTGGGGGTGGAGAAACTGATCATAACAAGGGCACCACCATTGAGGGCCTACCACAATTTGCAAAATAGTCTTGAAGATTTCTTTTTGCTGTAATGGTAGATACTTCTAAAGATTGTGGTTTCTAATAGAACTATCCAGTACCTCTGTAAGATCTTCCCTCATGTTTTCTTTGTCCTCTCTGCTTTGTCCTTGCCTGCTTCCATATCCTTGATCATTTCATTCACCTCAAAGAGGTTAGAAGGCAATAGGTGCAACAGAACTCTTTATGTGTTTGATTATAGTTTTTATATAAGTTGAAATGTTCTAGAAATACCATGAATATAAGTTTGGCTTTACATGGAGTTTACAGCACTATTATTACACTCAAATTGGATATATTAATTTCTGATCAAAGAATGTTTTATAGCTAAAATTAAACAGGAATTTTTGTTATCTAAGCATGACCAAAAATGTCATTACATTGTTTTTCATCATAGGGACTGGATTTTAATCTCTCATCTTTCTTTCCTTTTGCTAAAAATACTTCTCTAGTGTAGAAAAGAGAGGGAGACAGCATAGTAATTTACAAGATTAGTCTACTGTTTCATGTATGGTAGCCATGATTTTAAGGAGGGAGAAACTTTTCAACATTATCAAAGTATTATCAGGAAAAAGAGAGTTATTAGCTTTTTATTCCTCTGATTAACATAAAATCATCATTTTTTTGTCTTTGTAGCCATAAACAAGTTGATTATATCACCATCAGTTCACTGGTCACTTATTGCTTAGTTTATTTGGAATATTTCAGATATATATCTTCAGACTTCATTGTATAACAATGAAAAAACTATATATTTCCAATATTCCTATCTGGGTACAACACAGAATTATTCAAGGCTAAACAATCAACAATTTTAGGCAATTTTAATGTAATTTTAAAAAAATTATGCTTAGCATAATATTCTCTAGTTTCATCCATTTCTCTTCAAATGACATAATTTTGTTCTTCTTTATGGCCAAGTAGCATTCCATTGTGTATATATCCCAAAGTTTGTAATCCATTCATCTGTTGATGGACATCTCGGCTGGTTCCATAGTTTGGCATTTATAATTAGTCACAAAAAGTGAAAGAGGGAAACACCTCAATGGTCATGATGTACATACACAAACTCATCAAAGCTAATCAATGCGTTGAACACGGGAAAGTGGGGAGGGAGAGGGAATGGGGTGGGAACTGGGAGAGGGCTTAAAACTTACTGTGTGCATGTATACCTCTATCACCCTGAACTTCATCAAGATGTATGATTACAATGCACCAATAATAAATAATTATGCTTTTGCTACCTCAAAACATATATGATTGCCACTATTTGTCATTTTTAAGTGTCTATGTAAATCTAGATCTTATTCCAGTGGTTACTCTACCCATAAGGCACATTGCATTAGGCTTTGAGATTTTCATCAGTGAAATAAGTTATCTTAAATTAGGATTTCTAGCTGTATCCTGAAGAAGAAATTATCTTTTGTTCTATTACAGAACTAGAAAAGCAATTGTTTTTTAAAAAAACTGCATTAATGAGGTGTGATTGGCATAAAGAGTTATACATATTTAATGTATACAACTTGAGTTTGCCAATAAGTACAAATATGGAAAGAAAGATTTGCAGATGAACAAATGATTCTTTGAGACAAGCATTCCTATTATGGAAGCTAGCTTTGAAAGGTGACCTGCACTCTTCCACCACAATGAATAATACGAGAGAGAGAGAGAGAGAGAGAGAGAGAGAGAGAGCGAGCAGCCTGTATATATGGTAGGCACCCAAGCTGTTTGTCATCATGTGAGTGAAGTGTGAAGAATGTCAACTAAAAGCTAAGTTGAACATGTTGAAGACTCCAACCCCAGACACCTCTAATTGAAATGTATAAGAGATCTCAATTGGACAAATGTGCTGTGCTGCTGAACCATAAAACTATAACAGCTCATAATAAATTGAGTTTGAGTTTGAGTTTTGTTTTATTTGGGGGCTGGGCAAGTTTGTGTGGCAAATTATAACTGGAATAGAATTTCTTACCAAGAAGAGGGATATTTCCATCTCAAAACTTCAAATATGTAGCCCTATCTTTGAGACAAAGTGGTAATCTTTAGACCAAAGGACCTTAATAAGAGTATTAGTTAAATGTTAAAAGATAGTGAGAATATTGTAATTGAGGACTGGAGAAAGAAAAGAAAAATGGTGAAACACTGGATAATAGGTAATGAACTACTGAAATTAACCCAAGAAATTTCCACTCAGTGTGAGTGTAGCAATGCATTTATTTCAGCTGCATATGATAAAGTATATTTAGGGAGACATGAACTAACAAAGGAACTAATCAGTTTCAGATCAGGTCCAGAGAAAATATTTCTAAGTCAGTACTCACTGTGTTTAGAAATATGCATTATAATTGTGTGTTTTTTATCCATGGAAAGAAACTAATGTAAGAAATTATTTCAGTCTGAAAGACCCTAGCTTAAGACCTCAAAGTATGGTATTGTCTAACAATACTCTTGATTCTCAGCCCAAGGAGAGGAGAAACCTATCTCAAAAAAAAAAAAAAATCTGGGTGTGGCTTCAGTCTGTGTAAGTAGATTAAATTATGACACAAAGAAGAAACAAGAAACATTATAAGAATTATATCAGTTTTTCAAAATCTAAAGAGGCTCTTTAACCACAGAACTTCTACAACTAGAAAATAGGATGAGAAAGGTACTCAGCAACAAACATAACAACCTTTTTTTCAAACAGCAAAAAAAGAATAATTTAGAAGATGGATCCAAGGGCCACAGAGAACTAAGAAACCAATTGGACTTGACAGGAATTAAGAAACACTAAAGACTAGGGATAACGAAATGTCTCCTGTTCCCCCCTACTTTTAAAATAAGAGTATTTATTGAAGTGTTTTTTCCATACTTTAAAATTTTATGTTATATGTGTATAAGGCTGACAACTTTATTTAACTATGATTAGGTCATGAGGAGGAATCACTCCTGGAAAACCATACCAGAAGAGACTTAACCTTACTTAGAAATTTTTAGATGATAAATGCCAAGACTAGAACATGATGACATATGGAATAAGATTTTGGTGCATCTTGAGAGAGCCTGAGTGCATTTTGAAAGGCAGAACATGGGTTGGGTGTGTTTATGTTTTAGCAAACAGATCATGGCAGAAGTGATCATGGATCCTCTCTTGGATTATGTTTATAAAAAGAATGACAATTTCTACTTTTTCCTCTTGAAAGGCAGCTGCCATGTCCAATTGTCTTAGGTCCTCCATATTCCAATATGTATATTGAATATTATGAATATTACATATTCATATTAGCTACTTTCTACTACATAGATATTAGCATACATATTACATACATATTACATACATATTAGCTACAGCTTTCTACTAGTTGTAGAAAGAGAAGCCACATGGCAAGAAATGAAGAACGAGACAGATGAGGAGAGACTTTTTGGACCTTCTAGCTAACCCTGCTAAACAACTGAGGCACTGGATGTCTATAGTCCAGCTGATCCTCACCAGCTCCCCTTACTTAGCTTCTAGGCTTCTTAGAACAGAGGAAAACTATTCCTCTATGCCCTTCTGAAATCACAGACAAAATTAAATGACTGTTCCTTTGGGTAGATGATAAAATCAATTTCACCAATTGTTTACAAAGCAAGAGACAAACAGTTCTACCTGAACAATATGGTCTGGCAGTGGGCAGAATGATTATGTGGAAATGGGATACCAAGGCACATTTTGATTGGAGTTTGTAGGAAAATGGAGATGGACACTAAAAATGTTTCAAGACCAAGTTCTAGGAAGGGTATATCAGGAAGAGTATGTGGCTTCAGTAAGACAAATGAGAGGCAAGGAAGTTTTGAGGAGGCATGTGCCTAAAGGAAGTTAGGCATATCACTGAAAAGAACCTTTGCCAACATTAAAATTTATTCAAGAGAGTTTCTTATATTTTATTAGTAGGTTTGATTTTATATAAATAGCAAATTTTTAGTCTGAAGAATGTAACCAAAAATTACACATAAATGTAATTTTAAGGAGCAAGAAAGGAAATTAGTCATATTCCTTCTACCAACTCTATTTTATTCCAGATATTTTAGATATTTGTTTTAATGCAACTAATGGTCTCACTTTACAATACTTTTTCTTAATCACTTAAAAAATACCTCTAATAAGGTATGCTTAAGATTCATTATCTTATGTGGATCTTATAGTTCACTTAGTCATTACAACTGGATTAGACATTTTTCACATTATAGTTGCTCTTAGAAATTAGTAGTCTCTCAAGCAATGGTGGATACAAAGTAATACATTCATTTCTAATACATTTTTTTTTGTTTTTGGAGTTTGAATGGAGTTCTTGCCACTGTACAAGTGTTTTAATTAGGCATGTTTTCTCATGGGATAACATGGTAAAGAAATGCAAAATACTCATGGAGTACATGAGAAGTATGATATTTAAATATTAGAAAGGGTTACAGGGACCAAAGGGATTTCTTGGTAATTGGTTTTCTATTAATAAGAAAGGGAATTCTGGAGAAATTTTCATAAATTGTGTCACTAAGGAGTAAAGAGGAATGTGTTTCCAGGAATAGGAAGCCATTAATTCTGGAAAATAACTGTGGCTATTTGGTACCTCTCTTAGCCCATTTTCTGTTGCTAATAACAAAATACTACAGACTGGGTAAGTTATAAAGAAAAGAAGTTTATTTCTTAAATTTTTTCTCAGAGACAAAGATGAAGTTTATTTTGACTCATAGTTCTGACCCAAGGTCAAAGGGCTATACCTAGTGATGGCTTTCTTGCCTGGAAGAGTCTCAAGATTGTGCAGACAGAGCCTCACACAGAGAACGACCTAACCCAGTTGGCCTTTATAGCAGACCCATACCCAAGATAACCCACTAAACAATTAATCCTTAACTGTATGAATGTATTAATCCACTCATAAAGCCAAAGCCCTAAAAATCTCTTAAATATCTCATCTGGTCCCACCTCTACCACATGATCTCTCTATTCCATAATGTTGATTCCTTAGAATTTAGACCATAGAGGAGGGCATAGGTTCAACACTCCAACATATAGGCACAGGTAGAAATTTCCTCAACAAGATCCTCAAAGCCCAGGAAACTAAAACAAGAATTAATAAATGGGATAGCATTAAACTAAAATGTTTCTGCACATCAACGGAAACCATCAAGAGTCTAAAGTGAAAGTCTATGGAATGGGAGAAGATCTTTGCAAGCTATACCTATGATAGAAGACTAATATCTAGGATATACAAAGAACTTAAAGAGTTTACACTAAAAAACACATAACCCAATCAAGAAGTGGGCAACCAAATTGAATAGACACTTCACGAAAGAAGAGATAAATGGCCAATAGATACGTTAAAAACTGTTCAACATTAATAGCAATCAGGGAAATGCAAATCTAGACTGTTTGAATCTATATGCCTAGCAATATGAAATTGGTTTCCTAGTTCTAAAGAGAGTTCAAAGAAACTGAGCTTAAACAATTTCTTTAAGATCAATCAGTAATGACCCACACCGAAATGGAAAGAGGATATTTTGCTATATGATTTTTGTAAGTGATACATCATGTGCTTAAATCTGGGTTATCATAGAAAATACAGAAAAATGCAAATGGGTAGTTTTGGGGGGTCAAAGAGGATAAATTCACCTACATTAATCAGATTCATTATAAGTCATTAATAGCTGAACACATTGATCTTCCATGTCTTTACTTATCTACAATTTCTTCATCCATCTTTTTTTGTAGTCTTTTCTCTATGTCAAAGTTATTTTTGACAGACACAGACATACTGAAATTGCATCATCATTACTACTATTGAATCCAGTGTGAAAGTCATCAAAATTTTGTCTCTTTACACATGTCCTGCTTTGTTTTTTAGCAAATTGGGGAAGAAGGTTTTATTTACATCATCTGCAAAAGACCTTTGAAAGCAATTAACACATTATCATTCTATTGGGTTTTATTATTTTTAACTACTGAATATTTAGTCACAGTTATAATAAAGAGAAATCATACACTGGCATCCAATAGTAAATGAATTCTTTTTCTCTATTGCCCCTTCAAACTTTCTCTGTGGTACTAATTTCTTCTCTGGCTCTAATTGAACTCTTAAGCAGATCCTGGACATTTCTCATTGTTCCTAAATATTCCAAAAATCTCCAATTATAGATGTAAAAATAATTGCAGATCAATAATTAATATTTTCAATTCAGTGTAGTAAGGAAAAGTTCAAATTGCACTTAAAGTTAAAATTTTGTCCCAACTCCTGCCTCTTTTAAGTATGAAGCCAGCACAGGGAGAAGGGGGCACCACAGTTGCTTCTGTTTAGCACTTACCAGGCCTTCCCCCTCCTTACCAAGCATTGACTGAGTACATGAACTTCTGAAACATCAGGAAAGGAGTCGAAAAGTAGAGAGATCAGGAAGAATGAAAAGATGCTTCACTTCTACTGTTGTGAGATGGCATTGGCTCTCCATACAATAGAAGAGTTATTAAACTGACTCTCATTCCTGTACATTTCTAAAAATATGGCACCTGCCCATGTATGAAGGTAACACTACCAATCTAACTGCTACGTGTGGGAGGGGTGTGTAGCAGGGTGAGGCCTGAAGGGAATCTCACCAAGACCTGTGTGCATATTTGTTTGTATGACTTTGAACCTCACTAAGATGTATAATTACAATGCACTAATAAAACAATAAAAAAGTAAACAAGAAACACATACACACACACAAATATGGTACCTGTTCTTCCCTAAGCCAAGTGATGCACAATGTCTTTCTTCATCTAATTTATACTTCATTACCTTTATTTTGGTAAAATTTTCATACAAAAAGTTGAATTTATTTAAAGTATACAGTTTATGAATACAAATACCAAAGTACATATACAACCATAAAACCATTTCCCAAGTTTGGATACGGTTATGAATATAGATGAGTACAACCACAAAGCCACAGCGACCATCAAGGCATGAAATGTGTCCATCTCCCTGAAAGTTCCCTTTGTGCTCTGGAGTTCATCTTTCCCTGAATTCCTTGCCAAAAATATCACTAGCCAGCTATCTGTCACTACAGATTTACATTGCTTCACACAGAATTTTGTATTAGTCACTCATGTACGATGAATAAGTATTCTGTCTTCCTTCTTTCACTAGACATAAGGATTTTCAGATGTACTCATGTTGTGTGTTTTGGTAGTCCCCTCTGATGATAGCTAAATAGTATTAAACTTTGTAGATAAATGTGTGATAGACATTGGTTTTTCAGTTTTGAGCTACTGAAAATAGAGCTGGTATCAGCAGTCACAAACAAGGCTTTATGTTGACATATTTTCAGTTCTCTTGTGTAGCAGGAAGTGGAATGGCAAGTCATACAATAAGAATATTTAATTATGAATAAACTCTCAAACAGCTCTTGTAAGTCCCAGTTGCCTCTTTCTTTTTAAATACTTTTATTGGTACATTGTAATACATCATACTGAGGTATACAGTGATAGGAATATAACACTTGGCATGTTTCCCTCCAGAAACACACCAGTTGAATCTTATTCTCACTTGGAATTATCAGTCTCTTGTTTTAGATATTATAGTAGATGTGCCCTAGAGTATATCAGATACACATAATATAAATATACTAGTTTTGTGCTAGCCTTTTCATTTCCTCAGTGGTGTGTTTTAATACTTTTATTAAAGTATTATAATTATTTATCATAGTGAGGTTCAGAGTGATAAAATCATACAATTACTTGATGTCTTTCCTGAATATTGTTTTTGAAGAAGTTTTTAATTTTTAAAATATTCCTAGTTTTTACTTTTTATGATTGATATTTTCTGACTCTTTCTTTTTAAGACAATATTTGCTTAATGTTAACTTGAATATTTAAGATGAATATTCATTATAAGGTAAATATTTGCTTATTCCCAGGTTGCAAAGATGTTCTCTTCCATATTTCTATACTTTTAGCTTTGCTATATGATCTGTTTCTGGTTAAATTTTATGTACAATGTCAGGAAAGTGTTGAATTTTATTTTATTTCATATGATATCCAGCAGTTGCAGTACCAACTGTTCTAAAGACTCTTTTTGCCTTTGAATTGCATTGGGACCTTTGTCAAAACATGTACATATGGATGTATTTCACCCAAATCACATTGTTTTGATTATTCTGGACTTTTATTATCTTGAAATCAAACATTTCAAGTCTCACTTTGTTAGTTTTCCAAATATTTCATTCTGTGTAGGTTATTTTCAAAACTAAGTTAAGGGAGCAGAAAAGGATTTACTTCACTCCTACTGTTGTGAGCTGGCAAAGCAAGGTTGAAATTTGCCAGTTATGAAATTCAGATACAATTTGTCAGTTCCACAAGAAAATCTTTCTGGAATTTTGGTTTGTATTGTGTTATATATGAATCAATTTAGGAAGAATTGATGTATAAACAATCTGCAAACATGGCCATACCTTTCTTGTTGTCTTCTTTGATTTTTTGCAGCCGTATTCTGTAGTTTTCAACATAGATATATCACATTTCTTTTTCAAAGCTTATCTGGGATTATTTTTTGTTTTTGATTATACATTAATAGAATTTAATTTACTCATTCTTTTGCTTCTAGTATATAAAAATTCAAATGATTTTATATTGAATTTATACTCTGAGAACTTGCCAATTCATTTATTCTACTGGTTTTATAGATTTTTTTATGATTTTTTAGGTAAGACGTCGTGTCAAATAGAAAAAAATTTTACTTCTTTTCTATTACTTGTCACTGACTTTATTTTACCTGCCTATTTTGTAATGTTTAAGACCACTAGCAACTGCTGAATAGAAAGGACCATTCTTTCATTCTTTACAACTTTATAAGGAAACCATACAATAATTCACAATCTGAATCAGAGTGAGGAAATTTGCTTTTATTCAGTAGCTCAATGTTTCTACCAAAATAGATACTAAACTTTGCCAACTTGTTTTTCTCTATCTTTGAAAATGAAAAGGTGTTTTTTCTCTTTATTCTGTAGAGGTGGCAAGTTTATTATCTAATATTTGAATAGTACACCAATACTGTTTTCCTGGGATAAATTCTATCCGATCATGTATCAGCCTTTTTATATATCTTGTATTCAATTTGATAATATTTAGTTAAGGAATTTCATGATTATGTACATGTGAAATATTAGTTTGTGTTTTACTGCTTTTTTGCATGTCCTTATTGGGTTTTATTTTTAGGTTTATATCAGATTTTTATATGAAGTTGGGGAAGTGATCCAATTCTTCATTGTGCAAGAGTTGTAAGGTTGATGTTATTTTTCTTCAATAAATATTTAATAGAATTTACCTATAAAACCATCAAGTCCCATATATATTTTTTTGTTTTTGCAGAAAAATAATGAGTCAAATTTCTTGAGTAGCTATAGAGATATCCAGATAGTTTGTTTGATCTTTGTCAGTTTTGGAATTTCATTTCTCAGAGAATTTGTACACTTCATCTAAGTTGTAAAATGTTTTGGCCTATATATTGCCTCATTATTCTGTCACTACCATTTTCAAGTTTTAAGATCTATAGTAGTAGTAACCATGCCTTCAATATGGATATTACTAGCCAGACATGGTGGCACATGCTTTTAATCCCAGTACTTGGGAAGCTGAGACAGGAGGATCCCAGGTTCCCCGCCAGCCTCAGCTGCTTAGTGAAGCCCACTACAACTTAGTGAGACCCTGTTTCAAAATAAAGAATAAAATAGGACTGGGGGTACAGCTTGGAGGTAGAATGCCCCTGGGTTCAATCCCCAGTACCCCCAAAATATATGGATATTACTGATTTTTATTCTTTTTTTCCATAGATCACTTTACTTTGAGCTTTATCAAATTTGTTCTCTTTTTGCAGAACCAGTTCTTGGCACTGTTCACTTTCTCTATTTTTGTCTTTTTATGTTCTTCTAGATTATGCTTTTAAACATATTTTTCTATTTACTCACATAGTTTTTATTCCAGATTTTCTTTCAGTAAGCTACACAAGGCATTATATCTTGGATTATTGAGCTCAGCTCTTTCTTTGTGAATATCATCAATTTAATGTATACATTTCCCTTGAGCCCTGTTTTAGTTGCAGATCACTAATTTTGGTATTTTAATTTTTATTATCATTTAGTTTTTATTATTTCATATTATCCTTACAAATCTTTAAGCTCATAGATCGTTTAGAAGTATGTTGTTAAACTTCCAAACTATTTTTTGGGAGAAAATTAGTTTTCTATTAAAAACATTTCAAATTTTGTCCCATTAAATTAAGAGAATAGAATCTGGACAATGCCAAAATATTAAGTTTATTGTGACTTTGTTTAAGATTCATAACATGGCATCTTTGGTGAATGAACCACACGTGCATATTTACTTGAAAATACTGTGCATTCTGTGGTTGTTTGGGTAGTGCTCTATAAATATCAGTTAAAGATTTTTAATAATGTAGTTTGGATAAATATGTGTTTAATGATTCATTACATAGTTGTCCTATCAATTTCTGAGAAAGAGGTATTAAAGTACCCAGTTATAATTATGAAAATGTTTATTCTATGTTTTTGAATCATATATTTTCTTGGCTCTATTATTAGGCATATTTACATTTATTATTTTTACCTTGCCCATATGAATTGATCTTTTATCATTTTATAATGTTCCTCTTTATCCTTAATAATTGTTTTTATGTTGAAATATATTTTTGATATTCACATAACCACTATAGTCTATGTGCTATTTGCAAAGTGTATATTTATTCTATTCATATAGCTTCAATTTATGTGTCCTTTTTATTTAAAGTTACTCTTGTAGACTATATATAGTTGGATCTTGCTCTTTTTATCTTTTTGTTAATATTTTCCTTTTTTAGTTAAGGTGTTAATTTGGTAACACTGAATGTAAGTTCTTGTGTGGTTGGATTTAGATCTTTCATTTTATTATGGTTTTCTTACCTGATTTTTGTTCTCCTGTTTCTCATTTTGTGACTTCCAGTGGATTATTTGAATAATTTTAGAATTCCATTTTTATTTTTTATTTGCTCTTTATTCATATTTTATGCATAATCCTTTATTATAATGTTGTTGCTGAGACTGACTTCAAAGAGATGTTTCAACTAGAGGAAGAAGAGCAGAATTATTATGAAGCTTTAGTATAATTGGACAAAGTTCCACTAGCTTGGGAAATTGTCCAAAAACTGTTCTCAAAGAGGTAGAGATTATTTTCTGGTTTATCAACCATTTATTTAGGAAATTGTTAAGAATGATAAGAGGAACTGTTATGAGAACCAAGGTCATGTGTTGGTCAGAGTAGACAATTTTTAGTATGTCAAAGTTTCACATTACTCTACTTTATCAATGAATCCACTTCACTTTTATTTGAGTACCTATTTGTATTTTATCTTGCCAGTTAATTTTTCCTTTGTGTCATTTGTTTTTCTCTTTGGGATATAATTTTTGTAATAGCAGGGTTTCTGTCCAACCTGTTTGTGATGTTCTCAGTATTAATAAGAATTCCAGAAATAATATTTGAATAATCCCTTAATACTATTCTCATATCCTCCATCATGCACACTACTATAGTGTTCACAATTTGATTCCTTCTTTATACCTTCCCAGTCCTCTCTAGTTTTTACTTCTTATAACTGGAGGCCTACATCAAATCAATGTTCTATCCAGTGGACAGTAGTATACTGAAGAGAACAAACAAGAAGGAAGAGGCAAATGGTTATAACCTTGCAGCATAGAGTGACTTTCCTCCACAGCGCAATGGTTCATTCCGTTCCCAAGAGAGGTAGAAGTGTGTGTTCATTTGTTTGTTGTGCAGTGCTAGGGGTCAAACTCAGGAGGGCCTTGTGCATACCAGGCAAGTGCTCTACCACTGAGCAGCATTCCCAGCCCCAAATAGTAGAAGTTCATTTTTAAAATTCTAGAAGAATGAGAGGAGAAAGTAGATAGAAGGTAATAACTTCTTTCTTTTCTGGTACATATGAGATTGATAGTCTCTAATCTGAGATTAATACATTTCTTTATACTTTAAAGTCAAAATTCCATTTATTTTCTTTTCAAATCATACATTAATATAGATTCATATTTGCATTTTAACTTAGATAATACCACTTTCATGTGGTCATCTGGAAGGCTTCACTCAAATTTGCAATCTATTTTGAGAGAAGTAATATCTTCTCATGGTAGCTTCCCTCTAAGGAATTTGTCGTATCTCAGAACACATTCTGAACTGTGTCGCTGTCCTTTTTCCATTAATGTTCATGTATTTCCCCTCTTGTCACCAGATTGCTTGATTACATGCCTGTAATCCACCCCTTCACTATTTATTTCCTGTTTTCCCCCTACATCTACTTTCTTCTCGCATTCCTATACATTTAAAAAAGAACAAACTTCTATCCTTTGGCCCCGGAATGTTGCTCATATGAATATTCTTCATATTTGGTAGCCAATACCACTTGGGCTTAATTTTAGCAAAAAGTTAAATTTAGTAAAACTCAGACATCTTGCTCTAAATATGTAACTCATCTTCCATTTTAGTTAGTTCTAAGGAGTAACTATACCGCAAAACAAATTCACTTCAATTATAATGGTTTGGGGTAACACGGATGCTCTAGATAAGAGCTTCTCCAAAAAGTTCCCCACCATTCTATTTCTGTTTGACAAATGTCTTTACATTGTAACATTTTCCAAGTTTGGTTAGTTACTTCTAAGGACTTTTGAATAATTAAAACCTTTTTTCTAACACATTTTTCTTCAAGTCGTAAGTCTATGTGTTTACAGGCTTGATCTCAGTCTGTGACTCGCCCGCAATGATTTCCACGACTGTGCACTGTTTGAAAACGTCTTGATGGTGATCCTCACTGGGCTCCTGGGGTATGATCAGTGTGATGAGCATCCCTGACTTCCCTTTTAGAAGACTCTCATTTTCCACAATTAAACAGATTTTAGTCTTGTTTACAATTAGACTCTCTCTTTTAATTTTTGTCAACTGGATTTTGTAGTATATGATTTTCAGTTTCTTCAAATGTGTCTGGTCCTATTCCATGAGTCTTTTAAACAATGCCTTTACTTTTCTTGGTGAAAGAACTATTAAACTCTTTTCAAAAGCAGGAATGCATGAGTAATTCATAAAGCAGTTCCAATCTTCTCTCTCCTTTTTATTCATTATTTCTTTAGCATCTTCAAGCTAATCTTTCCTAATACTCGTGATTGATTAAATATTTGTGTGTGATTAAGTCTCATCATTATAAGTTTTCTGCTATAGCCTTGATATAGTCTTTTATATGGATCTATAGCCAGAACAAGGCAATAGTTGATCAAATTATAGAAATTGTAGAATTGGTTCAGTATAACTTTCTACGCTTTCCTCTGTTTGATGTTTGTCTATATACAAAAGTAATGAATTTTATTTGGAAATATTACAAACTAGAAATAATATTCCTAAAATTATATTCAGATTAGCTTATTTTCGTAAACTTAGACTCATTCTTTAAGTTGTTCAAAACTGATAGACCAGTTGAAGTGTTACTGTATTTCAAACATACACACACATGCGCATACAGACATCCATCATTTATAATGCTAAACAGGTCAATGACCCATGTAGTAGGCTTCTGAAAATAACCAGATGCATCATTTTAAATAGAATATTATTATTTTTGACCAGTCTGCTGTTTTCATAGTAAAAGAAATATTCCGGTTCCAGTGTGGTAAAAATATCATTAAAAGTTATATTGTTTTAGTGGGCATATTCTAATGTTTATTTAAAAATTAAGATAGTTTAATAACTATTTAAGATGCCAAAATAGCTCAGTGGGGTGTGATCTTACCCTCTGTCTGTTTGCACCTCCCAGTATGCATCGTTTAATTGGCAATTAGGCCATGCATGTATGCATTGCAGCTGTCAACAACTGCCCCAAGGAATCTTATAAATTTTAAGGAATGTATTGTCCTGTTTGTGGATCCCAAAGGACTATTTGTCATAAGAATTCTACTGAACCATCTGTACCCAACTTATCTGTGAGGACCGTTGAATTTCATTAGGCAGGTAGGCACAAACTGTTAGGTTGGCAAGAGGAGCAAAATCAAGAGTTTCATAGCAGGTAAGTATCAAAAATACATCTAGATAATAACAATAGTGTTATCACATAATAGCTTCTTTGCCTTCCGGCTCTAATAATTTGGATGATTTTAGACATGACTCATGCCATTTATAACCATTGTTTTTAGATAGTACACTTATCTTAAAATAATTTGAGAACGTTTACATTTTTATTTTCAAGAGTAAGGTTTCCATGTTTCCAATGAAACATTGGGATAAAAATTGAATGGCTTGCTGAAATAAGGGCAATGTTATAGATTTATATGGTACCAATGACAAAAATAGATTTCACAAATTTTTGACAAAGAAGAGAGGTTAGATCAGGAATTATATATTTGCTAGTTCATTTTCATGTGTTATTTCATTTATTCTTTAGAAAAACCCTTCAAATTAGGTATTCTCATTTCATAGATGAGGAAATATTACTCTATGTTATGTTTGGATATGAAATGTCTCTCAAAATACTCATGTGTTAAAAGCCTGGTCTCCAGGGCAGCACAGTTCAGAGGTAGGACATGGCTGGGGGAGGTGGTAGCTCAGCGTTGTGGCCTTGAGGACTGTATCCATCTCTGGCTACTTCTCTCTTTCTTTGCTTCCCCACAGTCATGAGCTGAGTAGCCATCCTCCACCACACCTTGCTGCAATCAGGTCTCTGCACTGGAGCAGGCTGACCATGGACTGAACTGATGCAGTCCTGGAGTTCTGACCAGCAGAGTCCAGGAAAGACGACACACAGACACTTCAGTACAGATGGTGCAGCTTCCTCTTTATTCTCCTCTTTCCTCTTTATTAACATCGGCATCCCGCTTATATTATGTACGAGCAACCCCTCCCCAATCACGCCAGAAGCAATCCTCCAATCACACCTCTCTCACGCCATATACACGCAGGCCAGGCTTCTTCTCATAGGTTCTCCAGCAGCAAGCACGCAATGAGCATGCACCAAACTCGTGCGCTTCCCAACTGCGCATGTGCTAGGTCTGGTAAACAAGTGCAGGTCACAAGACTTGGCAGCCAGCCACGGCGCCATCTTGGCTGGCTCAACCAAGCCCAGCTTCCCACACTGAACCTCTGATACCTTGAGTCAAATAAATCTTTTCTCCTCTGAGTTGTTCTCATTACATATTTTGGTCAGTGACACAAAGCTGATGAACATACTCCAAGCTACTCAAATCTATCAGACCTTGAAGGAATGGAAGTTCCAGTGGCCTGTCAGTCCCCACCTGCTGGAGTACACATCTACTCACTGATAAATGTGCTTTGAGCTGGCTTGAATATTCTGATGGGCAGTTGAGCACAATGGAGAGGGAGAAGCCTGGGTCCTTATGAGGCCATAAGAAGCAAGGCTAGGCTTTAAGTCCAGCCTTATCTTGCTTCATAGGCACTGTAGTTCTCTGAAAAAAGTAAAAATCAATTTATTAATCAATTTCATGGTCTTTAGACTTTAATAAATTATAAAAGTAGTTATTGATCATATGATATAAGTCAAGAGCTCTGAGATATTATTGGATATATATTAGTTATTCTTACCTTTTGCGATTCAGTAGTGAGTGAGTGAGTGTGTGTGTGTGTGTGTGTGTGTGTGTGTGTAGTGTTTATGCAAGCATACAAGCAAATAGTGAGAAATGATAGCATTGGGAATTGATTTCCAAACTGAACTCCTTCAGTAGAATCTGGAGGTAAGATCCCCAGTGACCAAATGATCCTGAATAGCCTCCCACCCTCCATCTCCCAACTGCTAAGTATTTGTATGAATATTGGGATGACTCTGAACTTGCCACAATACTTGAACTAAATATTTCTATTTAGTGTAAATGTTAATAGATAAAGTGTCCAAATCAATGTCTATACCATCAACTTTGTGCACATATGTGAAAATACCAGTGTCAATTTCAGTACTCTGTATGGGGAAGGGGGAGATGGGGAGGGAGCTAGAGGAGCCCACCAACTACTGTGTGTATGCATGTCACTGTCAACATGATTTACATTATGATGCGAGACTATAATGCACCAATAAAAACATATTTAAAAAGATTTAAAAATAATAATAATTTTAATATGGCGGTTTTAAAGAAAAACTTGATATGGTTTGTATATTTTCAATTAATCTGCAATTTAACTTGGATTCATTAATGCAATATTGATATTTCCTACCATCATTAAACAAATCCCATAGGATTAGCTTTATTTGAACATAATTCCATAGCAAAGGATACCTGAAAGGAACTCTATGGACAATATAAATTTTGTAATATTCTAATTAAGTAAACAACTTGAAAGCAACGAGAGAAGAGATAATTTGGCATTTCATATGGCAGAATAAAACTTGGAGTATGAAATTCTTAGTAAATTAAATTTCTCTCTGTGTCAGTTAAGTGATTTGTGTGTAGTTGCCAGAGCAATGGATCCCAGGCCTCAAATGAAGATATTTATTTTCCTTATCCTCAGAACCCATAAATAGGTTGGGTTTCATGGCAAAAGAAACTAAGGTAGCAGATGGAACATGGGTTGCTAATAACTACACCTTAAGATCACAAGATTATCCTGGATTATTCAATCAGGTTAAATGTAAATACAAGGTTCTCTAAAAGTGGAAGAGTGGACAGAAGTGTGTCAGACTGATATAGTGTGAGAAATACTGGACACCCAATTGCTAGCTTTGAAGATGGAAGGTCACTAGCCAAGGAAGGACGGTGGCGTCCAGATACTGAAAAAAGCAGCAAAATGGATCATCCCATAGAGCTTCCAGAAAGGAATACAACCCTGCTGACACCCTGCTTTTGGCCCAGTGAGACCCATTTCACACTTATGTGCTCAAGAAGAATACGATCATAAATTTGCATTGGTCTGAGCCATTAAGTTTGTGGCAATTTGTTATAGCAGCAGTAGGAAGCTAAGAATGAGTAATGTTCTCAACTATTACATAATATAGCTGCTAAACACTTGTTCTTTGGCTAAAGACAGAAAAATTAGCATAAAGTTAGAAATCTTATGGAAAATTCAATTTATATTTTGTTCCTTTTATGTAGAGTTTCTAAACCTCAGAGATGGCCTTTTTGCCACATGGGTAGGCATGAAACATGACCCACTTTTATCTATATATTTTATCTATATATTTTTACTCATATCCATCTATATGTAAATATTTGTGTTTTCAGGCGATCTTGAAAGACCTTAAAGATTTTCACAATAAGCATCTGTTAAAATAAACTCCCTACTGCATCAATTTATAGCCAAGAGCCCAGTCATTAAACCACACTGATATATAAATATCCAATCCATTTTAGCATGGTTCATTCTGAACATTGCAATAAACAAAACCTAATATCTCTTCTTTGTAGTTGTATTCAATGCTATATCATCAGTGCCTAGAATAGTGTCTGTCGACTGAATGGAGATGAGCACTGTTGAATGCACTGAACTCTTTTCCTCAGGCATCTCCTTAAGGCAGCTCTTGCTAAGGTACTGTCAGGCTTCCAAATGACTGTGTTTACTACGTGACTGTCCACAACCCATTTCAGAAGTTCTCAAGCCTGTGCAAAGATTCCTATTTCCACTTTTTGCTGATATGAGTAATTATACACTTGCTCTGCAGGTACTCATATACTCCATGTCTCAGAGTATTTTTTTGTAATATCTCTTTTCACCCATTTTTTTCTGAGCACTTATTTAAGATTCAGCATGAATCTGTCCAGTAGTTGGTCAGATTTTTGTACTGTGCTCTCAACCATATTCTATCTAAAGCAACTGCTTCAATTCCTCATCCTAGTAACCCTCTTTCATTTACCATTACTAATGCTCTAAAGCAGAGCCTTAGAGTATAAAATCAAATTGTAAACACAGCTTAGGTGGAAGATAATACTCCCGAACTTTAATGACAAATGAATTCGTTTTCCATGAGCAACCTTTAAAAATATTCATAATGCCATAAAGAGCCTTTAACACATTGCCTGATACAAAGTAGACACTTAATAAATGTTAGTATTTCCACCCCTTTATCTGAAGAACCATTAAATACTTAAAAAATTCTATATTCATGCAGGAATATAGTAGTTTGAATATATAAATCATATGCCCCATGAGACATATTTAATATGATTTTTTAACAAGTATGTAGTTAATTTGAAGAAAGTATAAAAAGAATAGTGAAGGAATTTCAATACAAAATAACTTGAGTTTTTGGAGTCATATTATAGAAATATCCATAATTATGAAGATTAAGGATATTATCCTTAATGCTAATTTCCACTAAATGAAAAGATAGTTTAGGCTCTAAATCATAATCTCAAATTTGTATTTGATGCTAATATTAAATTAGTCAATTAAGTTGTTTCTGTAATCAAATTTTTTTTTTTTTTGCGGTACCGGGGATTGAACGCAGGGGCGTTCTACCTCCGCGCTATGCCCCCGGCCCTATTTTTTATGCTTTATTTTGAAACTGGGTCTCACGAAGTTGCAGAGGGCCTCACTAAGTAGAGAGAGAGAGAGAGAGAGAGAGACAGGGAGAGAAAGAGAGAGAGAGCGCTGAGGCTGGCCGCGAACCCGGATCCTCCGGTCTCCGCCTCCCAAAGTACTGGGATTACAAGCGTGCGCCACCATGCCCGGCTCTGTAATCAATTTTTAAAGTCTATTATTCTAAAAAGGGGGCAATAATAAAAATTTACTTTAAAGATTAGTCTTGGTATTTTTACCTTATTTCAAAAATACTTTTTTGTATTTGAAAACATGAGAGAAAATTATATTAAATTTCAAAGTATTGTTTGTCTTTTGTAGTTTGTCATTTGACTTTTTAAAACGAATACACAATCAACACTATTTTGCATATTAGCACTTGATTTCTTTTACATTCTAGTGCAATTAGTTTGTGTAAATCAAACTCCTATACCCCTGACATTATAAATAAAGTTAGTGTTTTATTATAAGATGGAAATTTTACCACTATTTTAAATATATTTAAAGGGTAGCCTAGGATTAATCACAAAAGGAAAACTAGTGTCGTTACAGTGAATGAAAGTGGTGTATACCACCTTATTAACTAAATGATCAGAGTTAGCCCCACCAATAACAGGTTGAATTAATCTCATGTGTCTGTGCATGTGATACACTGGGGACAATACTTTGCCAATTAAGTGATATCCTGTCTCCATACTTTATAACCTTTATCTAGTTATGGTGAACTATTACACAATCCAAATTGAGGAACATCCTGGGGGGGGCAGGGAACTAGCAGCAATCATCCAAAGTGTCAAGGTCAAGGTCATGAAAGTTGAGATATAACTGAAGCACTGCTCCAGACTGAACAGAACCAGAGACAGGACAGCTAAATGCAAGGTAAGAAGCTGGATGAGATCCTAAACCAGGAAAAAACAGCCCTAAAGGGCATTATCTAGACAACTCATGAAATGAAATTTGAGTGTAAAGTACAGATTAGATAATAGTATTATACCAATGTGATATTTTCTCATTTTATTTTATTTAAGTGGTACTGGGGATTGAACCCAGGGGTATTCTACCTCCTAGCTACACCCCCAGCCTATTTTATTTCTTATTTTGAAATAGGGTTTCACTAAATTGCAGAGGGCCTCACTAAGTAGCCAAGGCTGGCGGCGGACCTGCGATCCTCCTGTCTCAACCTCCCAAGTACTGGG
The DNA here is from genome assembly GCA_004027185.1 of Glis glis. Classification (NCBI taxonomy): domain Eukaryota; kingdom Metazoa; phylum Chordata; class Mammalia; order Rodentia; family Gliridae; genus Glis; species Glis glis. The sequence continues at coordinate 79,865 of PVJS01001289.1, forward strand.
ATTAGAAGCGTGCGCCACCACGCCTGGCTTTCTAATTTTAAAAGTTACATTGTGGTCATATAAAAGAATGTCCTTGATATTGGGAAATATACATGGAAGAATTTAAGGCTACAGAACTCCATGTTTCCAACTTATTTAAATGATATTTTAATATTAAACACACATTTTAATATGTAGAGCTATATAGTAAGAAACAATTTTGGTAAGATTTAAATACTAGGTGGATCTGGATAAGGAAGGCAGAAGCTCTTGGCACTATCCATGCAACTTTTCTCAAAATTAGGAATGATATAGAAAAAAAGTTACCCAAAATTAAAAAGATGCCTAGGAAACATCTGTTATTTTAGATAACTGTGAAAGTGTTAAAACATATTGAGAATTTTGAGTATTTTTTTGCTAAACCCACTTCATTTTTCAGAAAGCATGTAGGCTGAACGACATGTTCCAATGAGCCATTAAAGAATATTTTATTTGCTTCTAAACAACAGGTGATAGCAATTTTGGTACAAGCATTGTCATTTGTGATGTTTTGTTCCTTTTCTATTTCAAAGATCAAGGAAATAGCTCCCTTTTAAAACAGTTATGAGTCAAGGTGAATTCAGAGCAGATGTTTAGAGAGCTCAATTCGTCCCTAACATTTCTGATAAGTACTGTGGAGAAAGTAAAAGATCTAGTGACCGGCCCAAATTTTCCATTTAAGATTGGACATCCATGGGTCAGCCTCCAAGCTAAGTGTTTATTTTTCTAACTGCTTTATATTGAAGTTTGGTTAAAAGACTTGGCACGGCACTTTTCAGTTTAATTTTCAGCCTGACAGAAATGCTGGCCTCAGTGTGTGCATGTGTGTAATTTAGCTGCTGTGCTACTGGAAGTCTATGGAAGATTAATGAATGGTGAGGCTCTGTGGCAGTTGTGAGGGGATACAGGATAGAGGAAACCAGCCACCATCTGTTCGAAATGTCTTTTGTAGTGCTTTTAAGGAAAACAGTTATCAGCAGGAGACAAAGGCAAACAATGGCTTTAAATATTAATGTTTCAGTTGTTGCAAATAAATATTGCAATTGTACTTCTAGTGTTTTAACAAATAAATGTGCATATAGGATGTTGTGACCATATTGTAGATTTGAATCAATTTTCCAAGACAGGAAGCTTACCAATAATTTAATATTGTTTCCAATATTTACTCTTAATTAGGATCTTCCAGAGATAACATATGTGAAGCCCAAGGAAAAGCTCTGAAAGTCATCTTTTTCACCTTTATCCTTAGAATTTCCTTAGCTTTCACCTTTATCCTTACAATCACATGCAGCACAGTCTATGCATTAATTATTATTTCATAGATTCATTATTCTAATTTTGCCTTTAAGTCTTTTCAAAAGCAGTTCTTTATAACTGAAATACTAAGTTTTATTTATGATCACTCAAAAAAAAAAACAATCTTCATGGGTCCTTTTCAAACTTTAGTGGAAAACAAATCACTTGGGGGTCTTTTAAATGACAGGTTCTTATTTGATAAATCTAGCTTGAACCTGACATGCTAAATGTCCAATAAACTCCCAAGTGATGCTGATGCTCTTGGTCCATGGATTACACTCTGATTAGTAAAGATAGAGATTAATCTTTATGATTTTTTTCTGTAAAGAATGGTGTAGAGGGTCATTTGCAAATGTCAAAAATGTACATACCACTTGGCTCTTGGTGCCTGTGTGGCTCTGTTTTGCAAAGGTTTTCATCCAGCGAGCCACCAAATCCTACTACTACTACTACAACTACTACTAATGATAATAATAGAAACCTTTTAATGGCTGATTAGATGCCATTAGCACTGGGTGCTTTTGTCAATATTTTTAGTTATATAGCAGGAAATTGTGAAATATGTACATAACAAATTTAACATTTTATCTTAATTAAAAACGTAAGTGTTAATTCTTTGGCCTGTCTTTGATCCAAGGCTATATTTCCTTGTCATGTTTCATGCATAAAAGGTACCAATAATTCATCAAGTTAGACTTCCAGATTCTATTTCTTTCAAATGCAGTAATAACTGCAGTATACCTGTAAAATACTATGATTAGTAAGTTTATAGTAACTTTCAATTTTTTACAGTTAGCTTGTTTATACCTAATTTAAGTACAGTTATTTTTGGAAACAACTTTATTGGGACTATACAAAGCACCCCAAATCATTTCCATAAAAACAAAAATTGGTCCTCTTTCTCTTATTTGTTGTTATTGCAGTTACATTGTAATTAATTAAATTACAGCTTCAGGGAGAAATGTAACCAAAATATTGAGTTCATTATTCAAAATTGATGGCAGAACTATGTGTGTAACGAACATGAGTGACTGACTAGCCACAAGTGTTCACTGTGCTATGAGTATACATAATTTTGTTTCACAGAGGGTTGGGGGAATGTTAACTGATCAGGAAATTGAAGGATCAAAAGCATACCTGCAATACTTTCAAAAATTAAAGGGATCCAATTTGTGATTTCCAAAAATATTTTACTAACACTTTCCATTTCTGTGCACATTTGGCTGATCTTCCCTTCCTATATTGAGTCATATATGTCTCTCTCTATTTTTTCTGTCACACTCTATCACCAATTTTGGTTTTGTATGTGTGTGTGTCTGTATCACCATGACCACTTCAAATTATTCCCTTTTTCTCATTTCTCAAGACTTACTTCTAATTCTTCTTCTAAATGTTAACATATCTGGGCAAAAATGTCAAAGGTAGGACAGTCTAAAATATTTTACAAATATTGTTGAAATTGTTATTTGCCTGATCCATCAGTTAGTGAGCCAAGGTGGCAGTTTAACAAATTATTTTGTAATATTAGATGCTTTATTCAATTACAATTTTTTTGTTAGTGATAAGAAGCAGTTAAGAGGAATCCTCTCCAGGTCTAGAAATTAGACACTAATAGTATTTATCAGCATATAATTGCCTTTTTGTGACTTTCGCTACACACACACACACACACACACACACACACACGCGCGCACCATAGGCAAACACTCAAATGGAGCCACCAATTTACGTGCCCTATGAATGGATGATACACCAGTTTATTCATTATTACTTTGATCACTTTGAAGAAATCATGCATTGTTTACAGGGCACCTATAAACTATGTTAGCAAAACTGATTCAGTGAGATATTCAGGTTAATTGCTTTATTCTTCTGGGGGTTTTGACCTGATTTCTATTTCAGTAAGCAAAATACAGTGAAATTTTGGATTAATGAAACTGTTCTTGCCTATAAATGAATTTTGAATGTAAATATCTCAAACTGTAAAAAAGTACAAAGGAAAACTGATTACCCTATCAGAATTATGCCTCTCTTATATACACAAATGAAATGAAAGAAAAGAAACCAAATAAACCTTGTTTTCAGATTCAATATACTTTCTTACAGGAGTTACCCCCACCCCACCAGATTTGTACATTGTACTTACCAAGATGCGGAAATTTAACTGAAACTAAATATAGGAGATACGAATGAGTAACTAGCTATTCTTATTTTACCCTTAAAACAATAAAATTTATTGCACGATAGTTTAATAAAATGAGTCTAAAATTCTAAAGATGTAAGTAAGCAGCCCGTGTTTAAAATAACTCTAGAACCTCATGATGCCTTAGCCCACAGTGCAAAGGAATGGGTATAAAGCGAATGTAATCTCTTATACCCTCCTGTTCCTGTCAGAGACTGGGTAATCTTGGTGTATCCCTTAGGAGACTTGTACGTTTGAGTGAAGTCCTTCATCATCAGTAACTTTAGAAGTACCCCCCAATTGTCAAAGACAAAGACAGACATCCTGTCCTAACAGCCAGAACCTGTGAGCATGTTCCCTTTCAAGGAAAAATGTGACTAAGGTTTGGGACCATGAGGTAAGAAGAACAACCTGAATTATCCAGGTGAGCCAAATCTAACCATATGAATCTTTAAAACCAGAGAGAGAGGGGGGGGGGAGAAAGAGAGAGAGAGATGGTAGCATGAGAAGGATTTGACTCTGATAACATCCAGTTGCTGGTTCAAAGATGTAGGGGGATGCAAAGATGTATGCAAAGAATGGAATTTCACCAACAACCAGAATCAGTAAGAAAATGAGTCTCTGTCTCCCCCACCAATCTCCACGACGGAGCTTTCAGAAAGGAATGCAACTATGTCAGTGTCTTGACTTTAGCTGGGTTGAGATTTGTATTGGATATCTATCTGACCTATTGAAAAATAATAAATTTGAATTATTTTAAACCACTAAGTTATAGTCACCAAATATGGCAGAAAAAGAGCATTAATACAACTCAAAATCACATGTCCTTGTTTTCATATCTCTTTAGTCTATGTACTTTATTTTACAGCTGTTTTAATCTCCCATTTGCTTTCATTGTCAAACACTTTTGGATATTGTGAGAAGATTAAAATGACCCCCCAGTGTAGGATTTTCTTCAGTGTTCACACGATTAGATTTAGGTTATGTGCATTTGGTAGACCACCACAGAAGTGATGTGATGGTTTTGCATTTTGTCCTTTACAAAATGATTTTGATTTTATCCATTATCGATACTATTTGCTCTACTTGAATAATAAGTTGTCTGCCAAGCCCTTCAAACTGTGAAGTTACTATTTTTCCTTTGGTAAGTATTAAGAATTCTGTAGGGAGTATTTTAAACTACATAATTAGCACATTTGTCTTCAAGCTATATAAGCATGTATTCTTGGTTTCTTCTTTAATTCAAGACTTACAATCATTATTATTATTATTATTATTATTATTATTTATTTTAATGCTTCCATGTCTCTCTAGTGGATATTCTCATTACTGTTTTTGGATTCTGACTTGGGTCATCTGGCTATGAGGACACTCTTTCCACATCACTTGGGCTCCAACATTCCACACCAGGACACCCCAGATGATGCCTTCCTGTAGGCACCCCTTTTCATTCTTCTAAGACTCTGATGTTTCTCACTAGGCCACTCCATCACATGGACACCCAACTCATTTTCCTGGGCTGTGACTTTTGATTTTCACAATTTTTAAACCTAAGTTAAAGCTCTCTTTATTCATCATGGGACCCAATGAGTTAACTTTGAAAATATGTCAGTTACTACTGGTACATTGTTTCATAATAGGATGGTATTGGTTGTGAAATCCTATAGATAAAAACTAGAATATTAACTATTCAATGATTAAGGAGAGTTGTTCTTGTTTTGTTCGCATAATCTATAGAGATAGAATGGAATATTTCAAATGCTTTAATGTGATGAAAGTGTTAAATTCTAAGGAATTTCATAATTGCACTCAGTAAAATGTAGGAAGAAAGATGTCATAGGAACTTATATTTACCTCATTGATTTATTTAAATTGCTAACATGCAACACACAAAAAAAGAAGTCAAAATGAAAAGTATTTTAAATGTTAAGTTGGAAAGCTTAGATTAAAAAATTTACTTTGGACAAGTTAATTACTTTATTTTTTTCTCATTTGTAAATATAAGAAGAATAATCTCTGTATTGATCACTTTATAAGCAATGAGAAGAGCATGACTTTCAAGTAAGATAATTTTGGATTTGGACATCTGTTTTGATATCAATATTTATGTTACTTTGATAGATTGCTTAATTTACCTGATCTTCCATTTGTCATCAGTGACATGGAGATAGTGATGGCTACCTCAGCCATCCAGAGTAGGGATCAAATGGAATAATGTGTATGAATGCCTAAACCAGGGGCTGTCAGGGTGTACAGTATCTGGCACCTAGTAGTGTCAGCAATTGGTAAAAAAGAGAGAGGTCATATGCAAAATTATGTCGTGAGGTATAAGGTATCATATGTATGCTACCTATCTGATCCTTCTTTAAAAATAATCTAACACTTTGTATTTCTCCTTTTGGTATTGCTATATGTGTAATGTTTACTTTCTAATTATTTTAAGGCTCCATTTACTATTGGAATGTAAGGGAACCACATCTATGCTAATGCCATAATACTCATCTATACAATTGTATTGTAGTTCTGTGTGTTCCTCTCTATGGCCTTTCACTAGAGAGGGAGCTCCCTTGAGACAGAGCCTGCCATGGTATTCAACTCATGGTTTAGTGTCAAATGGGTGCTTGATGAGGGAATAAAAATAGTACATGTGAAATTCACATTTACTGATAAAAGCAGACAGCCATTGTGGATCGCATTCTGAACTATCTTTTTAGTTCACATACACTGATTATAAAATTGTTTAGCAGAAGCACAGATTGTGTTGTTTAAAATGTTTGGATATGGAAAAAAGCATTTTATTTTATAAGGAATTCAAAGTAAGCCAGGCATGGTGGTGAATGTCTGTAATCCCAGTACTTGGGAAACTGAGACGGAACAATCACAGGTTCACAGCCAGCCTCAGCAACTTAGCTAGGCCTTCAGCAACTTAGACCCTGTTTCAGAAAAAAAAAGGGGGAGCTGGGGGTGTAGCTCAGAAATAGAGTGTCCCTGGGTTCAATCCCCAGTACCAAAAAAAAATCTTCCAAGTAATTTTGAATATGTCAAGCTATGACTTTCTCATTAAACAGAATTTACTTACATTACTAGAAATAAAAACAGAAAGCTAAATTAATATTATTCTTTGCTTTAATACCCAAAGTGAATATCTGAGGACAGACTAAGGAACAGTATCAAACTGAATACTATGAGAAAGAAGGAGCTTGAAAACCTAATTTGTGATTTTTGCTAATAGTTTTTTTTATTACTTTTCTCAAATTATTAAGATTCCTTAAATCTTTGTAATTCTATTGATACCGTTAATGTTTATGTTTTCTCTTGCTCTTAAATCTTCTCCTATCAAGTTGCACAAATCGTCATAATTAGTTTATTTATTTAAAAAGATACTATGCATCAAATTTTTGATGCCTTGCTGACCCAGGAGACTAAATCGCCTGATATTCAATAGGGCTGGGGAGACTGCTGCGTTGAACGTCTAAGTGAATATTGTAAATTCCAGAAATGTAACCAGGTGAGAACTTAGGATGACTAGAAAGTAAAAGAGGTAGATCACTCTAGCACATGTTGTATACAATGAGAAATACTTAGAATGATCTTACAAGTATTCCTATGCATCATTTGGCCAGAGAAGCCTCTTTTAATGAACTTAAGCTGAACACTAATAATGGCTGCATAGCATCTTGAAATTAACACTGGGTACCTGCAACCTAGTTTTTAAACCCAACCTATATTTTAATGAGGCCTTGTGATAAGATCACACTTTTTTAAATCAGAACAGTATTTTTACTTCATGAAATAAACTATCTTTTGCCCATCCATGCTATTATACAATTTTATTTTAAGTTTATTCAGACTATCCTGACTTCTTTGATATTTCAAACCAGTGGTAACCATTTTCAAAAGCATTTATTTATTTATTTTCTACTTTTATTCATGCAATGTAATTATACATTTTAGTGAGATTCAAGTGATACAAACATACATGTGCACATCACTTGGTGTATTGTAATGTAACACATAACCCAATCATTGACAAAATAAAGGTTATTTTTCAGGTAGATGTATTTGCAGCTATGTAAAATTCATTAAACATTGGACAAAAATAGGTAATTTTAAATTTTTAAGCAAGGGCTACTGAATTTGAGGGACTTCTAGCACGTGCTTAGTACAGTTGAGTAATGAGATAAGTTCCAAAGACTACATACCATAATATCATTCATAGTCTGCAAAATCTTTGTAGTCTACCTAAAATTAATGATGGTTAAAACCGGTAAAAAATTAACTTAAGAACTAATCAGAAGCAACAGGTACAAGAGGAAAAACAGCAGAAAGATCCTTTACTGCTGAAGACTACAGGATTGCATGTAGTGTTTTAGGGACACTGGAGAGTTACAATGGCCCAGGAATAATTCAAAGGTATCCTCCCAGTCTACCTTTTCATCTTTCCACCAGGACTAGGGAGAGAAGTATCTCTTAAAGATTATTTAAGTTACCTATTGCTGTTTGTATTTTTTTAGGTTATTTATCTGAAAATTAACAACACTCTCAAAAGGGCCAGCATTAGAAATTTCACGACTGGTTTTATCATGATTTGGATCATTTTTGCCCAGGATGTATTATTAAAAATAAACTAGTACTTTTAAGTTACTGTTAACTAATTGGAATTTAAAATAAATGTCTTTAAAGTACTTTCAAGACACAAGTTTTAACAGTAGGGAAAGAAAATGAGCATATTATGTTTTAAGTGATCTTTCTGACTGCAGTTTTTAGTTTTCTCTAAAACATCTTCCAAATTCCTTAAAAAGGCAAACTTGTTAAAATGGCTTCCTTGCTACATATCCTTCCAAGACTCTTACTAAACACAATAAAACCCAAACTTCTGATTCTGTAGTTCTCTATATTCTGTCCACTTTTCTCTGTTTTCATTCACACAGATTTTAGAGGCTGATCTCAGCAAGCTGCGTATTGCTTTCTCGATGCATTTTATATGATATTTTCTGCTGGAAATGATGCATTTCCAGCCATACCCATAGACAAAAAACTCAACTCATATTCCAGCACCTCTGCCAACCCTTAAAAGTGCAGAGAGAATTTGGTATATTCTTCTCTGTAGCTCTCAGGACTCTACTGGCATTGCTGTAATTATGTTTCTGTGTGCATCTCTTCCATGCGTCTGTCCATTTCTCAGAAAGAGAGCTTATGTCCTGGACCTACAGGATTCTCCAGTTCCTGGATAGAAAAACTATTCTGTAAAGTATTGAAGAAAGATGAATGAGTAAAATACAAGGAAAAGAAATGTGAGTAAGATGTCACACAGGTTCCAAACAGAGATGAATGAGGAGGTTCTAAAGAATAAAAATTCATTTCCTTGACTATTTTCTTAGGGGCGACTAATCTAATTTTCCTTGCAAAACCACTCCCTATCTATGTATGAAGTGTAGCACTGAAATGATGTCATTATATTTAGTACGCTCTAGTGGCTGCAGTGAATTGACACCATTTTAACAAAGAGTTTTATCCCTTTCTTTTTTTTTTTTTTTGCGGTACCGAGGATTGAACGCAGGGGCGTTCTATCTCCGCGCTACACCCCCGGCATATTTTTTTATACTTTATTTTGAAACTGGGTCTCACGAAGTTGCGGAGGGCCTCACTAAGTAGAGAGAGAGAGAGAGAGAGAGAGAGAGAGCTGAGGCTGGCTGCGAACCAGGATCCTCCGGTCTCCGCCTCCCAAAGTACTGGGATTACAAGCATGCGCCACCATGCCCGGCTTATCCCTTTCTTTAATACCTTTTCATACCTTCATCTCTACAGCTTGGTCTACTCCTTAACAATGGAAGGTGATTCTGTTTTCCTACATATTTACAAGATTTACTGTTTATAATAGTTTTGTTTTCTTTCTGTATTTAGCTTCTCTGTGTACTTAGAAGCTGTTGAATTTAAACAGTATCATTTTGCACAAACACTGAAATCTTTGAGTTGTATATGCACACTATATTTTCTTCTGCAAAATTTAAAGGAAATATTCTATGATTTGTTTCAACAGTAGACAGGTAGTTGAACAAAAATGACCTTTTCATACCCTATGTTCCTCAAGTTCCTCGTGTGAATCAGAACTGCGACTTAGTTTTGCATACTACACCTGCTGAGTTTCTAATGCAAACTATCACAGTGTGTGGTCCCTGCTACTATAAGCATGAAATCTTTCTCATTGTGATTTCATATCTTCAATACTGATTATAATGATTCTTTGTCAGCTCAAAGCTGTCAACATTGTTCTCAAAGGACTACGACTTAGCTAAAAAAAATCGTAGTTACACAGAATTAAAACTGGACTAGTATACTCAAAAACAAATTTAAGAAAGGGAAAACAAGTTTCTCTCTCACTGGCAAGAAAAATATTAGCTACATAGTTTTGGTTTTGTCTTATCAACTTATTAATGAAATTCAGTATTTTTTAATGAAGTGCTTGGCATCAGTTTTATGTTTTCTCATTTTAGTAGAGCAATATTCTAAATAAAAGTCATTGATAGTTAGGCTTCTGTTTAATCCTCCTTAACACATTTCCTTTTCATAAAAAGCGATAAACTGCACAAACACTCAACTGCCTGATTACCCAAATACCTCTGCTAATTTGCCAAGGTTAGCAGAAATGGTGCATAGAATATATTGTTGGCTATGCATGGATGAAAGGTGCAGAAACAGCACCAAGCTATATATTTCACACTCCATAAACAAAATGGCGAAACACATGAGAAAGGTGCAATATTTATCTAATCTGAATTCAGGCAACATCAGTAGCTTTGATCTCTTATTAGGTTAAATCACTGTCTTTTCAAGGAATGACCAAATCATTAACCCAACAAACCAGTTGATGAAAATACTCACATATATGAATACTGAGTAAGCAACATTTCTGATGCAGTGGAAAACGACTCCACATAGTTGAGCAAAAAATAATGACCAGAATTGCTTTAAATCTTTATTCCTTTTTCATTTATTTACTCATCATACAAAACTATATTGAGCATCTATGAACTGAGCAAGGTGCTAGGTACTGAAATAAAGATAAATAGCAATTTCTGATACAACAAAACTCAGTTTTATGGGAAGAGCTAGCTACGTAGGCAAATTAATAAAACAGAACATTGTTAGTGCTTGTGTCAGTAAGAATAATCTAGTTCATAACAAAAGACCCCAAAATTACAGTGGCATCTAACAGCTAAAGCTTTCCTGATAATTGGGCTATGGTTTTCTTCTATATCATCTCCACTATGGATCCCAAGCTAAAGGAAAAAGTGGCATAGGTCTGGCTCTTAAAGTATAAGGAGGTATTTAAACCAAGAGAGACAGAGACTTTAAACATCCTGTATATATGACCTACATAATATCATATATATTATATATATCATATATTATATATATATAATCTCTGAAAAATCCTTTGATTTCCTGGCATTTCACATAGTATGTCTATAAATCAAATCAGTAGAACTTTGACCACTATTCACAGATACAAGTTTTATTTATTTTCAACTTATTTGTACTCTACCCCCCCCCCCGAAGTGGTGGGAATTGAACCCAAGGCCTTGCGCACGATAGGCAAGTGCGCTACTACTGGGCTACATCCCCTGCCATATCCATGCCTTTGACTCTATGGCAACTCTATTGAAGACACTACAGAGTTGAGTCTTTTTTTTTTTTTTTTGGTTAATCGTCTGACAATCTCTGCCTTTTTAATCAACTTCTGTTGTTAAATTTATCTTTCATTTTGATATTTGTTTTCAAATAGGCTTGTGTCTTTATTATTCCTCTATGTGTTTTTTATTGTCTTATTTTGGTTAAATATTTTTATATTAACAATTTATTCCTCTGTTGGTTTTCTAATTATGTAATTTTGACTTATTTTCTTAGTGGTTGATCTGGATATTATAATGTGCATCTTAAGTTATTGCCACTTACTTTCAAATAATATTAACTCTGGTAAAGTATACAACCTGGGTTTCAATGCAGCTCTGTTTTTCTTCCTCTCCTTTGAAATTCACTGAAATCCCAGGTATTAATGGCTTAGGATGAATGTTACAAGGAGATACTGAAATGTTTTGAGCAAAGAAGAGGTAGGTTCGGTTCTACATACCTAGCCTTTCTTTTTTTTTTTTTTTTGCGGTACCGGGGATTGAACGCAGGGGCGTTCTACCTCTGCGCTACGCCCCCGGCCCTATTTTTTTATACTTTATTTTGAAACCAGGTCTCATGAAGTTGCGGAGGGCCTCACTAAGTAGAGAGAGAGAGACAGGGAGAGAGAGAGAGAGAGAGAGAGAGCTAGAGAGAGAGTGAGCTGAGGCTGGCCACGAACCAGGATCCTCCGGTCTCCACCTCCCAAAGTACTGGGATTACAAGCGTGCACCACCACGCCCGGCCATACCTAGCCTTTCTTCATACATTTATTTACAGGAGATCGTAATTTATGAGACACCCTCTCATTTAATTCCTGTTTCCCAATAACTGAAGTTCCTGCTGCTGGAAGAGTAAGAATTTGTGAATGAACAAGTGTGGTTTCACTCCAGCTTAAATTATGTAATGTCCCACTTGTGGCAAAGAGCATGTGTGTGTGGTCTTTCATAGCACAGTCAGTGATGCTATGAATCTGCCTTTGCTGCATCTCAGGCTGAGATTCAATGTCTCCATCCTTCTGTTCAGCACAGAAGTTAGTGCCCAGCTCCCTGTGCCCCCAAGCAAGTGCTAACTGCTCTGTTCTCTCAGCCTGATTTTTGGCTTTAGCTCTGATCTGATCCCTCTTCTTTTACCAGTTTTTTAACACAGTATAGAATTGTCTGAACTAATTGTCATCCTTATCCTTGTGATGCAGTTTTTTAGCCTTAAAGGTAATTCATCATTAAGACAAATTTTCTCTTCCTGAAGAATCATTATTTCTCATATATGAATATTAGTAATTACATTTCAAGAAAGGCACACTTATTTGAATGGCAATATATTATTGCAAAAATGTTTTTGTAATCATATAATTATAGTATATAATTATAATCATGCAATTCTCATTGCTAGACATATTTCTCCAAATGAACGCCCTTTTTTCTTATTTTCTCTATATATGATGGATGCTATATTGTTCTTTTCATAAAGTAACTTGGCAGAACCTGAGCCAAGGAGTCTTCTCACAGGAAGAGCAATTACATGTCAGACCCAGGGACAACCAGGACATCGAGGGAGAAGATGAATTTGAGTCTGATAGATTAAGTGATGAGCTGTTTTTAGGTGAATAGTGAAAAATATAAAGTGTAGGTAAAAAGTAGTTTAGATACAAACAATTTATCAGAAAAAAAACATATAGAAGCCAGAAGGAGGGAAATAAACTCAGAATCCAGACTGTGTTCCTTAAATGTGTTATTTCTGCTAACTTCCCTAACCCTAAATACATTCAGACAGATTCTCCTTTAGGGAGAATTTCAGATTCTGAAGTGATGCATAATTCACTATACTTACTTTGATTTATAAAATAAAGTAAAGTTAGACTGATCATTCTTCTATGCAAACTTCGTGTTTAGAAACTGCGGAGTTGTTTTCAATAGAACATTAGGGATTGTATATCTGAAGGTAGAAAGCTTTTTTGTCCACAATTCTATTAGAGAATCATGAATCATGTGGCACATTGGGATGGCTGGGATTCCTATATTACCAAACTTTAGTCCTTTTTAAATTTAAATTAAATCTATTTTGCTGATAAATAAAAAACATAAACACAAAATCGTACATATTTATGGAGTGCCATGTGACGTCTCCATACATGCATGTGTTGTGTAATGTTGAAACCAGGTTAAACACATCTATCTACTCAAACATTTATCACTTATTTATGGTGAAAAACATTCAAAATTCCCCTTTGTAGCTTTATGAAATATACAGTATATAATTGTTATCTATAGTCACCATACTGTGCTGCAATGACACAGCAGAACTTCCTATTCCTACCTAACTGCAACTGAAAACCCACAGGTCAGCCTCTTCCCATCTCTCCCTCCCCTTCTTCCCAGCCTCTAGTAACAAATGTTCTACTCAACTTCTATGAGATCAATGTTTTCCATTTCCACATATGAGTGAGACCAAGTACTACTTGTCTTTCTGTGCCTGGCTTATTTCACTAAACATCATGATCTCTGGTTCCATCCGCATTGTTGCAAATGATATGATTGGCTTCATTTATATGGTTGAATAGTGTTTCATTGAGTATATACAATGTCTTTATCCATTTATCTGCTAAGGGGCACTTAAGTGGTTTTGATTGCTTATATATTGTGAATAGTGTGTCTTTGATATATTGATTTCATCTCTTTTGGATATATACCCACTAGTGGGATTGCTGGATCATATGCTAGCTCTAAATTTTTCGAGGAATCTTCACATTGTTTTCTATAATGAATTTATAATTTTCATTTCCACTAATAATGTGCATGGGTTTCCTTTTCTCCACATCCTCTCTAGCACTTATTATCATTGTTCTTTTTGATAATTGCCATTCTTACTGGAGTGAGATGATTTGCATTTGTGGTTTTGATTTACATTTCCCTGATGATTAGTGATGTTGACCATATATTCATGGACCTGTTAGCCATTTGTGTATCTTTGGAGAAATGTCTATTTAGCTCCATTGTCCATTTTTAAAATTGGCTTTTCTTTTCTTTCCTTTTTTTTGTTATTAAGTTGTGTAGTTAGTTACGTATTCTGGATAGTGACATTTTGTCAGATGTATAATTTGCAAATATTTTCTATGTTTTTGTAAGTTGTGTCTTTATTATTTCCTTTGCTGTGATGAAGCTTTTTAGTTCAATGTAATCCCATTTATCTATTTTTGCTTTTCTTTCTTGTGCTTTTAAGATCTTGTGAAAAAAAATCCTTGCCCATTCTAATATCTTGAAGCATTTCCTTATGTTTTCTTTTAGAAGTTTTTTAGTTTCAGGTTATATATTTGTCTTTAATATAATATAATGCAAATCTAATATCTAATATAAAATATTATATATACTTATTTATATTTAAGTTTTTATTCATCATTATTTTGAGTTAATTTTTATAACTGGAGAGAGATAGAGATATAGTTTCATTCTTCCAATTTCCCCAGTGCCATTTTTGAAAAGACTGTCTTTCTCTAATGTGTGTTCTTAGCACATTTGTTAAAAATCAGTTGCCTGCGGAATCTTGGGTTGACTTCTAGGCTCTCTATTCTATTCAGATGTTCTATGTGTCTGTTTCCATGCCAATGCCATGCTTTTTTTTTAATTCTTATTGGTGCATTATAATCCCACATCATAATGTAGTTCATAGTGATATTGACATAAATGCACAAAGCACTTGGTGGGCTTTCCCCTGGCTCCCCCCCAACTCATCCCATACAGGATACTGAAATTGACATTGGTATTCTCACATATGTACATAATGTCGACAGAAGTGATTCCATCATGGGTTCTTCCCCCCTCCTTCCTCTAGACCTCCTCCACCTCCCTGGCTCCACTGGAGTTTCTCCTCCATTATCTAAAGTCCCCACATATCCCAATTACTCCCTAGCTTCCACATATGAGAGAAAACATATGACCCTTCACTTTGTGTGACAGGCTAATGTCACTTAACATAATGTTCTCCAGCTCCATCCATTTTCCTGCAAACGACATTATATTTTGCTCTTCTTGATTGTTGAATAGAATTTCATTGTGTGTATATCCCATAATTTTACAAAATTATGGATTATAATCCATTCATCTGTTGATGGACACCTAGGTTGGTTCCATAATTTGGCTATTGTGAATTGTGCTACTATACATATGGAAGTTAGATAGTGTAATGCTTCTTTGCTTTGTTCTTTTTGCTCAAGATAGCTTTGGCTATTTGGTTTTAATTTATTTATTTATATTATTTTATTATTTTTAGTTCCTGGTTTCTTCTTTTTGAAGCATGTCATTAGTATTTTGAAAGGGATTGAGTTGATTCTAAATGTCACTTTGGGTAGTGTGGATATTTTTACATTATTGATACCTTCAATCTGTAAACACAAGACATTTTTCCATTTATTTTTGTGTCTTCTCCAAGTTCTTTCACCAATGTTTTAGAATTTTTATTGCAGACATCTTTTACCTATTTGGTTAAATTTATTCCTAGGTATTTTGTTTATTTTTCTAGCTATTGCAAAAAGGGTTGCTTTATTAATTTTTATTCCAAAGACAATTTAGCACTGGTATATAGCAATCTACTGATTTTCATGTTGATTTTATATCCTACAATTTTGCTGTTTTATCTATTAATTGAGAGTTTTTGTTGGAGACCTTAATATTATATATGTACACATAAATATGATTAAGTATATATACATGATTAAGTCATCTGGAAACAGTGATAATTTGGCTTCCTTTTATTCCAACTTGAATGCAATTTAGTTCCTTTTCATGCCTGGCTGTTCTGGCTGGGACTTCCAGCACCAGATTGAATAAAGGTGATAAAAGTGTTTTCCCATATTTTGGAAAAAGGCTTTTAGTTTATGTCCCATTCAGTATAATGGGACATAGTATAAGCTAGCTGCTCACTTATTTTAAATGGTCTTGGTTATGTGGAGGTGTGTTCCTTCCATACCTAATTTGTTCAGCATTTTTTATCATGAAGGAATGTTGAATTTTGCCAAATGTCTTTCTGCATCTAGTGAGATGATCATATGCCTTTTGCCATTCTGTCATTATGGTGCATCATGTTTATTGATTTGTGTATGTAGAACCACATATTTTTAGTTTTTATTGTGAGTACTAAATATATTTTAGAGTGGGAAAACTTGAAGTAAAAAAAGCATTGCAGCATGTTCACTTGAAGTTAGGGTGATGCATAGAACTGTAAAAAAGAAAAAGGAAAAGAAGCATACACTGGGATTTAGATTACATTAATCCCTTTAATAGCAAGAATTCCCCAAATTATGCCAACACTGACTTTCCTTCCTTTACCCCCCTTCAAGTTATAAAATACACTAAAGAAGAAATTTGAATCCTAACCAATAAAGAATAGGAACACAGTAGAAGACATTACAACCTTTGGTCATCTTCGAGGAGGTGACATGTCCAGTATTTCTATACATTTCTCCTAAGGGGACTTCCACCCATCTTTTCAATGCATGGTGCAATTTTCTAGATGTGTCAACATGAGGCTCATTACTTTACAAGTACAATGGATAAACACATAGGGTAGGTAAAGTTTTTAATTTGAAAAATAAATTAACATTATATCACATAATTTATGGGAAATGTGCAATATATTTTATTGACTGCGTGTAGAACTTGGAAATATGATTTATATGAATTTGCCATTTCAGCATGATGAATTGATTGTCACGTCGAGGATTATGGAATTAGCTGGAAGAACAGATGATTAACCACCACAGCATTTTGGCTAGTGAAGTTTTACCTTCTGATTTTTTTGAGCAATAATAAATCATACTTCAGCTTATGGGATTATTTTGGCAATAGAGCTACTTATCAATTTAATCATTTCAAACCAATGCAATGTGTGAGTTGCAAATTCTGCAAACATGAAAACCAGTTCCTAAGAACAATTGAGTGTTATTCTTATAGTCACATTAATTACAGCTGAAACAAACCTTGAAGAGCTAAGAAAACATAGCACAACTTATCTACTATTTACTAGAGGGAAAAAAGGAATCAATATGGCCATTAATTGCACAAATAGCAATAAATACTTTGGCTGCTCTCCAGGAAGTGTACCAACTGAGAGAATTTTTCGTACTGCTGGTTTCATTACACAGATCATAGTCACAGCAAAGCGGGCAGTGGACTGCTGTTCAATAAACTAAATTTAATGTTACTCAATTATGATCATCGTGCTCAGATACAATACTAATAGGAATGTCAACTGCGATTACATTTTCAGATTTATGTAAAATAATTCAAATGCTATTTGCTATCCCTCAGATACAAGGTTCATCTGGTTGTTTATGCAGTTGGTCGATATTGATCGTGCACAGCAAGTAGCTAAGTGAAGGCCCAATGGCAAGTATATATAACATCCCCTGTGCCAGCAGCCAGGGGTGCTGTGCCAAGCACCAGGGGCAGCATGCCAAGTCATCAAGCAGATAGAGCACCTCTGCAAAGCTGCCTTGCTTTTTTTTACAATATTTTTTTGAATTGCTCACATGTGCCATGAATAATTCTTGCCAACATTACCCAGCATGAAACAGAAATGAAGGCAGGGAAATGTCTTTCTTAGAGAATTCTTTTCAAAGCTAAATGAATCCAGTGAAGATATCACTCTAGCATCATTATATGTTGTTATGTATGGCTGGGGCCGTGTCATTTAGCAAAGTATTACTCAGTGGGCTGAGCAGCTGGTATATACGATTTTGTATACCACCTGCAAAAAATATGCCAAACCATATAATCAACCACCTGGCCAAGAAAGTAGGGTAGCTAAACACTACTTTGTTGTTGCACCCACATTTTCGGGAAGTTCGAGAACATAAACAGACACAGGCAGAATGAACATGTGTGTGAGATAAGGTTTGTTAAAGCTTTTCTGTTCAATAAAGCATATAGTGCCTGCTGTTCAGAGTACTGTTGAACAGATTTGCTTCATTCCTAATGAAGGTGTTTGGGCATTTTCCTGGCACAAATGCAGTAAAATTATGTACTTAAAACAACATTTTAAAACAACAACACAACAAACCACCACTTCGATTGCACTGAAACAGATTGGAAAAAATGAAAATAGGTATAAACTGAAACTTGATAATGAATTAGTGTCATTACTGTGGATGAATCATTCATTTAGGAGAATCCTGCCTAGTTTTAAACAACCTGTGTGTCTAGCAGCTTCCACTGAATTCCTTGCTGCCTAAAACATGTGTTTATTATAATGGTCTCCACACCATTACTCGTGGGGAAAATACTTTACAGGTGGCCTCTTTACTTATTTGGCTATAAGTGAATATGAGCATAATTTGATTGTAAACTAATCTTTATATCACCAGATTTCCAGTGTCAGCAATGTCAATCTCATTATCGCACCTTTCCACTGGCTCAGCACTAGCTTGTTTTCTGGGCGATGCACCTTTTAAAATTCTAGTCCCTCATTGTTTGACAGATTACAGGAGGAAGAGCTAATAACTAGATGAGGGTATTCGATGTGGAACAAAGAGGGTTGCAGCTTACAGACCGAGGTCTCTTGCTCTCATTATCTCTATGGCTGAGTGTGAGCTCATTAGATTCTCTCTTTAGTTTCTTTTTAATACAGGAAGACTGATTTGGGACTTGTTGACTCTCTCCAAACTTCTTCAGTAAAAATGTCAAGAGTGTCGAACCTTTGTGGAAGTTCCACTGTGTAGTACTCGGCTTCTTCTCAGCTACCTCTTTGCTCTGGCTGATTTGATTATACTCCACTCCATTTTTTCCATCTTTCACTTGAATAGAAGTTCCTTACATGTGAGATTTCAAATTGTCTTTGCTTTGTGAGATTTCAAATTGTCTTTGCCTTGTGAAAACATATGAAGGTATTTGCCAATCATTTCATTTTAATATTCCTATTGGTGCATTGCAATTATACATCATAATGAGATTCAATGTGATTCAAATACACATGGATACAGTATTTGGTGTGTTTCCCTTTCAGAACCCACCCTCCCCCACCCCTATATACATTAATGAGATTGGTAGCATTATCTTCAAATACGGACACAGCATTATTTGAACTTATTCCTGCCTCTCTCTTCCCTTTTCTCCACTCCATCCCCTCCCCCAGTCTCCTTCCACTATTCTACTTGTCTAAAGACCCATTTGCTTTCTGTTTTTCTCTCTAGCTTCCACAGATGAGAGAAAACATTCCACCTTTGGCTTCCTGAGACTGGCTGGTCTCACATAGCCTAATATTCTCTAGGTTCCATCCTTTTTTCTGCAAATTCTTTCTTGCTGAGTAAAATTCCATTGTGTATATATACCACATTTTATTTTGTCCATTCATCTGTTGACAGGGACCTAGGTTGGCTCAGAATTTGGCTATTGTGAATTGTGCTGCTATAAATATGGATATTCTTGTTTCACTATAGTATTCTCATTTTAAGTCTTTTTGGAAAGATACTGATGACTGGTATAGCTGAGTCTTATAATGGTTTCACTCCTAGTCTTTTGAGGAACCACCATAATGATATCCATAGTGGTTGTACTACTTTGCAATCCCATCAATAGTGTTTAAGAGTTCCTGTTTCTCCACATCCTCACCAGCATTGATTAGTGCATATGTTCTTGATGATTGCCATTCTAACTGGAGTTAGATAGAATCTCAGTATAGTTTTGATTTGCATTTCCATGATTGCTAATGATGTTGGACTTTTTTTCATATATTTACTGGTCACTTGTATTTCTAGTCTTGAGAATTGTCTATCCATTTTAATTGCCCACTTTTTTATTTTTTAGGGTTAAGTTTTTTAAGGTCTTTATATATTCTAGATATTAGTCCTCTAATGGTTTGACAATCACTTCTACAGTACATGTTTACTTCTGCTTCCTTAAGGAAAAAGAAAACAAAGAAGAGAAGATAGAACTTTAAAAGCCCATTAGAAAATATGCTATGTATATTAAATACAAAATCTAGATATAAGCAACATGATTTTCTGCTTATTAAAATAACATAAGAACTTAAGTATAAAACAAAATTTATTATAACCATATAATGAGAACATATTAATGTTTTTAGAATTAAAAAATCAACATTGAATTTATATTTCATGCTCCACGATGAGATGAATATTTTTCTATTGCATAATCTCCCATCTTTCTTCATTTCTTCACTTTTCAGTTTGATTAATTTTATCATTTTATGATTTTAAATATTTTCTCTATGCTTTCAAATAGTAAGTTTTTCCACTTTTAAAAGTTCTAGTTGGCTTTGAATATATTATGTTTGGGCAAATATTTATTTCAGAACTAAGTGTTACATTTGGGCTTATGGAGTAGGGAATATAATCTGTATGTCCGTAAACCACTGCCAAAGTGCCATTTTCTAAGATTTCAGGACAATCAATTTTTAAAGAATATTTTTCTTTCTTTTATTGTTTTATGGTTCTAGGGATGGAAACCAGGGTTGCTATACCACTGAGCTACATGCCCAGCCCTTTGTATTCTGAGACGAGTTCTCCTTAAATTGCCCAGCCTGGCTTCAAACTTGTGAGCCTCTTGCCTTAACCTCTCAGTCTCAGGGAATACAGGCTGCATATACCACCAATCCTGGCTTTTACTTATTTTTCTTCATTCAGGGAATATTTATATTATGTCACCTTCATCATCTTATTCTTTTTTTAAATTTTATTTATTTTTTATTATTTTTTTAATTGGTGCATTGTAATCATACAACTTGATGGGTTTCAGGGTGGTATAATATACATGCACACCACGGTCAATTAGCCCTCCCTTTTTCTACATCTAGAGAATTCTTCAGATGAATTAGTTTAAAATAAGATAATGGCTTCATCCCCTGACCCTGCACAGGAGGGACCACAGACAAAGAGAGAAAACCTCAGATGAGTGAAGGTGAACTAACTGGGGGAGACGGGAGGGAAGGAGAGGGAAACAAACTGGAGCCCAGGATGGACTTACACAAAGATAT
>PVJS01001290.1:8701-101083 GCA_004027185.1 Glis glis
CTATAAGTTTGTGGACTTGTTTCTGTATCTTCTATTCTATTCCACTGGTCTATGTGTCTGTTTTTGTGCCAATACCATGCTGATTTTATTACTATAGCTCTGTAGTATAATTTGAAGTCAGGAATTGTGATGCCTCCTGCATGGTTCTTATTGCTGAGAATTGCTTTGGCTATTCTGGGTCTTTTGTTTCTCCATATGAGATTGCCATTCTAATTGGGGTTAGATGGATTCTTAGTGTAGTTTGGATTTGCACCTCCCTGATTGCTAATAATGTTGAACATTTTTATCTGTACATTTATTAGCCATTTGTATTTATTTCTTTGAGAAGTGTCTATTCAGCTCAATTGCCCATTTTTAATTGGGTTATTTGTGGGGGTTCTTTTGGTGTTAAGTCTTTGAGTTCTTTATAAATTCTAGATATTAGTCCTCTATCAGAAGAGTAGTGGGTAAAGATTTTCTCCCTTTCTGTAGGCTCTCTCTTCAGACTCTTGATTGATAAACAGGTTATTTTAAAACATACAGTCAGAGGAGGAGAAAAATGAATGAAAAGGAATGAATAATGGTACAGGAAATTTGGGACAGCATTAAGGAGCAATTATTCAGGTTATTGGTGTTAAAGAGGAACTTGAAAATTACAAAATGGTAGAGAACTTATTTGAAGAGATCATAACAGAAAAACTCCCAAACCTAGGGAAGGATACAAATATCAACTTATGAGAAGATCACAGGTCACCAGTCAGAGTGAACTCAAACAAGTCTATCTACTAAGACATATATTCAAGCTCTTAAAGGATAGAGGTAAAGGGAAAATTCTGAAAGCAGCAGAGAAAAGAAAAAATAATAGGTAAGAGCAAACCAATTTACATGACAGCAGACTTCTCCACAGAAACCTTATAGGCCAGGAGGGAATTGCATGATGTTTCAACAAGTGAAGAAAAAACCTGTGAACCAAGAATACAGTGCCAAAGCTATCCTTTAGAAATGAAAGAGAAATAGAGACATTCCCAGACAAACAATAGATGAGAGAATATATCTCTGCCAAAACTTTTCTATGAGAAATGCTAAAGTGAGTGTTTCTCTTACAAAAGAGAGATGTTAATGAATAAAAAGAAAACATTAGAAGGTATAAAACTCACTGGTAAAAGTAACTATATAAACAAGTCAGAATGCTCTAATATTGTAGATATTGTACATAAACAATTCATATTTTAGTATGACAAATAAAAACTGTATTAATATATTAAGAGATAGTCAATATAAAACAATGGAGGATATAAAATGGAATATCAATAATTCAAAACATGGGAGGAATGGAGTGGATGTATACAGTTTGATATTAGTATATTTTTTGTTTCTTGTTTGTTTTCTTTCTCTTTATTTGTCAGTGGTATTGGAGGAATTGAATCTCTGGGGCAGAATACCTCGAAGCTATAACTCCAACCCTTTTTATTTATTCTTTTTTTTTTTTTTTTTACTATTTTGGAACAAGGTCTTGCTAGGTTGCCGAGAGTTTCACTAAGTTTATGAGGCTGGTCTTGAACCTGTGATCCTCCTGTCTCAGCCTCCTAAGTACTTGGATTACATGCATGTGCCATCATGCCCAGATTATTTTCTTATCATTATTATCATGTTATATTGCTATCATTTCAAAATAGCTTGTTATATCAAAACCTATACGAAACAGCAAAAGGTAGTCTCAAAGGGAAATTTATAGCTATTAATGCCTACATCAAAAAAACAGAAAGATATGAATTAAACAACTTATCACTGCATCTCAAGGAACTAGAAATCTAAGGATGAAACAAACCTAAAATTACTGAACGGAAAGAAATATTTAAGATCAGAGCAAAAATAAATTAAATATAACTAAAAGTACAATATAAAGGTCAACAAAATGAAGCCATTTCTTTTAAAAAGATAAAATTGATAAAACCTTAGCTAGCATAACTAAGAAAAAGAGGGACTTGAATAAATAAATCCATAGACAAGAAGGAATACATTGTAATTGACACTACAGAATCACAAAAAGGATCATAAGATAGTTCTATTAACAGCTATGTACCAACAAATCTGATAACCTAAAAGAAATAGACAAATCCCAGATGCATACACCTTACCAAATTAAATGATGAGAAAATAGAAGACCTGAACAGACCAATACTGAGTAACAAGATTGGATTAGTAATAAAAAGTCTCACATCAAAGAAACCCCAGGACCAAATAGCTTCACCACTGATTTCTACCAAACATTTAAGGAAAAGCTAATAACAATTCTTCTTAAAATACTCCAAAAAGTTGAACAGGAGGGAAATCTTCCAACCACATTCTATGAGGCCAATATCTCCCTGACACCAAAACTAGACAAGGACACAATTGAAAAATAAAGCTACAGACCAATATCACTGATGGATGCACATGCAAAACCCCTCAATAAGATACTAGCAAACTAAATTCAACAGTATATCAAAAACATTATTCATTATGATTAAGTGCGATTCATCCAAGGGATGCAAGGATGGTTCAATATACACAAGCTAATAAATGTGATACAGCACATAATCAGAATGAGGGGAAAATCATATGGTCATCTCAGTAGATGCAGAAAAGGTATTTGATAAAATTAAACATTTTCTCATGTTAATAAATTATGAAAAAATTAGGTACAGAAGGAATACACCTCAACATATTAAAGGCTATGTCTAATAAACCAACAGCTAACATGGTATTAATAGAGAAAAGCTGAGACATTTCTCTCTGAAATCTGGAACAAGATAAGAATGCCCAAATTTACCACTTTTATTCAACATTATACTGGAAGTCTTATAGTACTTAGACAAGAGTAAGAAATAGAAGGCATCCAAACTGGAAAAGAGGAAGTTAACTTGTCATTGAAAATAACATTATCTTATGTGTAGAAAACACCAAAGACTCCACCAAAAATACTTAGTACTAATAAATAAACTGAATATACCATCCAATGATCAGTAGCTTTTTCATATACCAATAGTAAATTATCTGAACTAGAAATCAAGAAAGTAACCCCAATTACAATAGCTAAAAAATAACAAGGAATAAATGCAACCAAAAAGATGGAAGATCTATATAAAAAATTATACAACATTGATGAAAAATGAGGAAAACACACACACAAAAATCGAAAAGCATCCAGTGTTCATGAATTGGAAGAATTAATATTGTTAAAATGTCCATACTACCCAAGGTGATCTACAGATTGAGTGCAATCCCTATCAAAATAACAATGATGCTCTTCAGAGAACTAGAAGAAAGATTCTAAATTTTATATGAAAGAAAAACAACAGAAAAGCCAAAGCTATCTTGAGCAAATATAAAAAGGCAGAAGTTATTACATTACTCGACTTCAAAATATACTAAAAAGCTGAAAATGATAGACATGGCTTAACCTGATTTTCACACTACACAATGTACACGTCTTGAAATGTCACAGGCTACTCCCTAAATAAGCACATCTTTTATGTTTTATGTGCCAGTTTAAAAGAAATTTAAATGAAAATAAAATGAATTTCAAAAGGAAAGAAAAATAAAATGGCAAATTAAGTACCATGTTAAAAGCAAAAGGAATGATCTGTATTATATTATTGACTTATTCAAAATAATTCCTAGTGTAAACTGAATGGAGAAAGTTATGATGCACCCTGCGGTAGCATTCATTGAAAAAAAGCACAAATAATTAGAGAATTGTAAATAATTTAAGTATTTTTCCTAATTAACCTAAAACAAACAAAAAAACTAACTTCCTCACACTTGTACACTGGGACAATTTCCCACCCATTCTTATAAAGAAAAACCAAAGAATATTTTCTTTGCAAACAAACTAAATAAGTACAATGTATACCAGATGAGGCAGAAATGCCATTTCCAGTAGCAGTAGACATCTAAAATATTGTTCCTCATATTTCTGAGTGGATGGCAAGTCTACAGAATTACTACATGTCTGATTATTTTGATATCAATGATGACTTGGAATAGTGTAGGCTGAATTCATATCTGCTCCCATACACACTGAAGAGAAAACTGGAAAAAAATTCTTAAACATTTCCAAAGGTGTAGATATTCCATATTTTCAAATAAGTTCAAAGTATTTGTCTACACGCTTCAGTTTTCTTTATAATGTTAACATTTTGGTAGAATAATCCTTTAAAAAACATTCATGGCTCTGAAGAAATTATGTTGTATATGGTAATCCAATGAATGTGTTGCTATTAATCTGATTGACAGACATAATCGACAGACTGAAACCATTTGCTAATTTACTGTTAAATATATGATGAGTACCTTCCTATTTTGGGCCCGTTGTCAACTAAAGCTATAAAAAAACTTACACCCTGAATAATAGAAGCTTCTGCTGAGAAAGGAGGAAACCCTCACATGTTGCTGTTGAGAGAGAAAAAAAAACACACCTAGCGTGAAGAAATCTGAACTTTATATGACTGTTTTAGCAACTAAAAGAAATATACACTAAAAAGAAAATTTCTGTAAAGTTAGTGGATTGAGTAAGGTAGATTCATTCTAAAATCCATTTCAATTTTTAGATATATAGATGCTACTTTTTAAAAGTCTGATTCTATTATAAGACATTTTGACTAAAAGTAGTGCAACACATTCTAAAATAGTATATGTTAAATAAATAAGCTCATGAGGGGTGCATCAAATTTGATTCAAGAATGGGTGAGAGAAAAATCGTTTAAGATATTACTGTGATAATCCAAAGGAGAGATGATGGTGTACTTGACCAGTGTATTACCAGAGAATATGGTGAGAAATGAAAAGAGATATCTTTGATTGCAGAATCAACAGAACCTTTAGAATTAGTGGAAAGATTGTTGGAGGTGAAAATGGAAGAAATGCCAAGGAAAAACTTTTGTTGTTGTTTTGTATGCATGAAAAATTGAACAGAATAATTCAGTATAATGTGGGACAAGTTAATTTTGCATAGCTTTGGGGGGGAAGTAATATTTAAAATAATGTGGTCAAATTTATCATTTTTCCTTTTATAGCTTCTTCATTGTGAATCAAAAACATATTTTACCCCAGGTCACAAGTATATTCTCTTATGTTTTTTCCTATTGTTTTCTCAATTTTATTTTAACCTTTCAATCTTTAATCTACATAGAGTTTATAAATTATAAGATAAATTATTTTATTTAACAAATGAAGAATCTCCCACAGATCAAGAATAATTGTGTCATGAATTATGACTTTCATGTCAATTCTAAGCATCTAAGGACTTAAAAAATACAATAGCACCAGGTGTATTGGCGTATAACTGTAATCCCAGTACTTGGGAGGCTGAGACAGGACGATCATAGGTTTGAGGCCAGTCTCAGCAATGTAGTGAGACTCTTAGCAACTTAGCAAGAACCTGTTTCAAAAATAAAATATAAAATATAAAATAAGGCTACTGGTGTGGCTCAGAGGTAGAATTCCCCTGGGTTTAGTCCCTCCAAAAAATAGCATAAAATGATGTTTTCAAAAGGGGCATTAATAAATAATCATAATAAATGTCCCATATTTACATTAGTGTTCTTAGTCTATATTCCAGATAATTATACCCTAATGTTGAAAAAGTCTATAGAGATTTCCTCGTAGTTTTATCTCTGTTTGGAATGGGGGAACTGAAGTCATTTTGCAAGTATGACAGAATAGGATGTTAGCAGAACTGAGACCAGAGCCCTGTTGTTGCAACACTCAAATGAGTATTTCTCACTTTCTTCTATCTTATTCATTTATCAGGAGTTATTTTTACCATCAACTATTTTGAAGGCAAGGTGTATATTAGGTGTTATAGAAAAGGCAGAAAACATAGTTCTTATGGCCAAGGTTCTAAAAACACACTCAGAATACCACAATGTTTATGCAAAAGTGTAATTCAAGAAAGAACCTAAGGTCCAAAGAAGTAGCTGCGCACAGCTTCTCAGATTAATAGAGGAAAAGAAGTTATAGTATTCTTGCCTGGCACTTTAATACATGTTTTGGTGTATTTTATCATTTTATCCTCACAATGGAAGTCTACAAAATAGTTATTAATAAACCCACTTTGCATATTAGGACATGCCAAGAATGGTTTAGTAGAATGCAGATGGTAACGGAGCTGCTAATTGTTCAAACATTAGCAGTGACTCATCATAATCCAATGCCCACTCACAATACTGGGAAGAATGACAAAATTTTGGAGAGAACACACGATGTTCAACAAAACATAAAGTATACATAATATTTCTAATTATGGGAACAGAATAACATGGACAGAAAAAAAATATTTCAGGCATTAGGAAAAGGGTAATTATGGCAGGAACAGCAAAGCACATGAGTTCACGTAGTCACATTAGAAAATTGAGACAGAAAGCTGGGCGTGGTGGCACACAGGCACGCACCTGTAATCCCAGTACTTGGGAGACTGAAACAGGAGGATCAGAGGTTCGAGGACAGCCTTAGCAAGTAATAAGATTCTTATCGACCTAGTGAGACCCTGTTTCAAAATAAAAATAAATATAGGGCTGGGAGTTTATCTGGGAGGTAGAACACCTCTGGGTTCAATCCCCAATGCCACAAAAAAGAAAAAAAAAAGAAAATTGAGATAGAAAGGTAGGAGTGGCTTCGTAGTCTCAGGGCTTGGAGTGTTCGACTTTCTATTGTAGAAAGTGGCAGATATTGAACCTGTCTGAGCAAAACAGAAGCAAATTCAAAACAGAGATTTTTACTAGCATTAATCTGGCAGGAGTGTAGAATTTTAAAAGAAGAAAAGACCAAGAAGACTGAGGAAACACTGCAATATTTTGAAAGCCAGGATAGCACCCTAGACTAGAAATAATAACTCTCCAGATTTGTTTAAGAAGTCCTCATCACCAATAACAACACACCAGATTTGTTTCTTACCCTCTAAATAACAACAAAAATGCCCTCACTTTCTGTGTTTATTTTGCTCACTGGCACCATTTTCCATTTTAATGATATTCAATAATATTTTTAATAATTGAAACAGCAATTCTTGATGATCCCAAAACTATTGTTTTT
Source organism: Glis glis (assembly GCA_004027185.1). Classification (NCBI taxonomy): domain Eukaryota; kingdom Metazoa; phylum Chordata; class Mammalia; order Rodentia; family Gliridae; genus Glis; species Glis glis. Next base: position 15,755 of record PVJS01001290.1, read on the forward strand.
TTATTATAATACAAATTGATTGAAAATTGATTCAGATTACCAAAAGTGTCCCTAAGTAAAATATGGAATGGACCAACAAGAAATGGTAATCCTGTGCTGAAATCTGAAGAATGAACAGGAATGAAGGAGACAGAAAGCAGAGTGTCCCACAGGAAGGAAGTAGCACCTGGGGTCCCGGGGAGTGAGAAGATTCTGGAGAGTCAGACAGTGTAATCCTGAGAGGAGGAAGGAAGTGGAAAGAAATAAGGAGAGAGAATGAGAGATAAGGCTGGGTAAGTCACAGTGGGAATTTACCATGCTAACTTCATTTACACTATGAATAATACAAAGGTATGGGCAAGTTATAAGACATGGGAAGACACACAGATTAGTTTAAAAGAAAAATACTCTGGTTGATTTAGATATACTGGGCTAAATAAGAATATTTTAAATTAATTTTACTGTATTTTACTTTCTAAAATATATTTTATTGTTTATTATAACTATTCATCATAGGTTCAAAGTGATACAAACATACATGTGCACAGCACTTAGTGTGATTACCTCCTGATCCCACCCTGAACCCCTCACCATACATGTCACTGAGGTTGGTAGCGATGTCATCAGATGTTGACAGAGCATTATTTGAACTGTTTGCTTCATCAAGCCTGCTTTTTCCCTTCCTAACTTCCCTCCCCCATCCCCTTCTACTATTCTACTTGTTTTTCTCCTCATTTAACTGAAATCCCTTTTGTTTACTATTTTCTCTCCAGCTTCCACATATGAGGAAAAAGCATATGACCCTTCTTCACATTCTGAGACTGGCTGGTCTCACTTAGCATATTATTCTCTAGTTCCATACATTTTCCTGCAAATGGTATAAATGTTTCTTATGGCTAAGTAAAATTCCATTGTGTATATATACCACATTTTCAATAGGCAAATTCTAGTACTTTTTTTTTTACTTTTAGTGTGTCTATTAGAAAATTTTAAATCTTATATGTACTCTCATAGTTTTCATGGAAAATGTTATCAGAATTTCATTTTCTTTACTGCTTTGGGCTAAACACTTTTAAAAATATACTTTTATTGGTGTACTGTAGTTTCATATCGCAATGAAGTCCAGAGTGATAGGGCCACACATGCACGCAGCACTTGCTGAGCTTTCCCCAGCTCCCACCACACTCCTTCCCCTTCCCTGTATATTATATTGAAATTGACACTGATAATTTCATATATGTATATACCACCAATGAAAGTGTGTCCTTCATTAATTCTCCCCCCTCCTCTCCAGGATCCCCTCCATTGCTCCACTAGGATTTCTCCTCCTTTATCTAAAGTCCCTTCTATAACCCAATTTCTCTTTAGCTTCCACATATGATAGAAAACATATGACCCTTCACTTTCTGTGACTGGTTAGTCTCACATAGCATAATGCTCTCTAAGTCTATCCATTTTCCTGCCAATGATATAATTTTGTTTTTCTTTATTGCTGAGTAGAATTACATTGTGTGTATATCCCATAATTTTGTAATCCATTCATCTATTGATGACCCTAGGCTGGTTCCCTGATTTAGCTACTGTGAATTGTGCTGCTATAAACATGGATATTCATGCATCACTATAATATTCTGGTTCCAATTCCTTTGAAAAGATACCCATGAATGCTATAGTTGGATCATATGGTGGATCCATTCCCAGTTTTCTCAGGAATCTCCACACTGATCTCCATAGCATCTGTACTAATTTGCAATCCCACCAACAGTATAAGAGTTCCTATTTCCCCACATCCTCACCAGCATTTATTGTTGCTTGACTTTTGATGATTGACATTCTAATTGGGGTTAGACGGACTCTCAGTGTAGTTTTGATTTGGATCTCCCTGATTGCTAATGATGTTGAACATTTTTTTCATATATTTATTGGCCATTTGTATTTCTTCTTTTGCGAATGTCTATTTAGTTCAATTGCCCACTTCTTAATTGGTTATTGGGGTTTTTGAGTGTTATTTTTTCAAGTTCTTTGTATATTCTAGATATTAGTCCTCTATCAGAGAAACAGCTAGCAAAGATCTCCTGTTCTGTAGGCTCTCACTTTAGACTCTTGATGGTTTTCTTTGCTGCACAGAAACTTTTTAATTTAATGCTACCCTGTGTATTAGTTATTGTTTTAATGGCCTGAGCTTTGGGGGGGTTACTGAGGAAGTTTCTAACAGTGTCTACGTGTTGGAGTGTTTGTCCTAAGCCCTCTTCTGAGAAAGAGCCAATTATCAGGAATTCTATTCTTATTAGGGAAGATTTCTTTGTTTCTTTTTTTGTGTGAAATCTAAATTCTACTAAACACCTAGCCATTAAATATTAAAGACAATGATCAAAAATGAAGATGCCAAAAGCTATAACCTCAAGGAACTTAACAAATCTTTGATATAAAGCAAGGAATACTATTCATTAGAATTTATTACATTATAGGCAATACATTTTAACTATCTCATTATGACAATTTATGAACTCAATAATACCCAGTCATTATTACTCTATTGACATGGAAATAATCATGTCAAACCCAACCATATTCTCAAACTATGAATCATACCATAAAAACTTAGATGGATAATTCAGACCCCAGGCCCAAAGAAACAGAAAACAAAAAATTCTGGGATACAATGGTCTATGAGAAATATAATGAGAACCACACATCAAACTTTGTTTTCTAATTATCACATTAAAAGAATAAAAATGAAGTTAACTTAATATTCTATTTAATTTGAAAAATGCAAAGTCTTTTATCAATATGCAATCAATATATAATTAATAATAGATATTTTCAATTATTTTCTAGTACTCTCTTTGAAATCCAGTGTGTATTTTACTCTCACAATACATCTTAATTTAGAGTCCCCACATTTTAATTGTTGAACATAAACATGAGGAGCATAAACATTGTACCACAGCTTCAGGAGGTGGTAGTTTAGGTATCTTATTCTGCCTCCAATACAAACTAATTTGGTTACATTGAAAAAACATCACTTAAGCTTTGGCTTTATTTGACATCTATGGCATTTTATCTGCTTCAAGAAATGATATATTGGGAAAACTTTTTATCCATTTGTAGAAAAATGGGATTAAATCCCTACCTCTCACCCGGCATAAGATTCAACTCAAGATGGATCAAAGACCTAGAAAATAGACCAGAAACTTCGAAATTTAACTAGAGAAGGACATAGGTAGGACATTCCAACATATAGACACAGGTAGAAACTTCCTCAATAAGACCCCCAAAGCTCAGGAAATTAAAATAATTAATAAATGGGATGACATTAAACTAAAAAACTTTCTGTTCATGAATGAAAACCATCAAGAGTCTAAAGAGAAAGCCTACAGAATAGGAGAAGGTCTTTGCCAGCTATTCCTCTGATAGAGGACTAATGAAAAAATGTTCAACATTATTAACAATCAGGGAGATGCAAATCAAAACTACACTAGGATTCCATCTAACCCCAATTAGAATGGCTATCATAAAGAAGTAAAAAAACAATAAATGCTGGTGAGGATGTGAGGAAATAGGAACTCTTTTACACTATTGGTGGGAAGGCAAATTAGTGAAGTCACTATGAAGATCAGTGTGGAGATTCCTCAGAAAACTGAAAATGGATCCACTGTATGATTCAGTTATACCACTCCTGGGTATTTTTCCAAAGGGACTGAAATCAGGAAATTTTAGTAATACATGAATATTCAGATGTATAGCAGCATAATCCATAATAACCAAATTATTGAACCAACCTAGGTGTCCATAAACAGATGAATGGATGGATTACAAAATTATGGAATATACACACAATGGAATTCCACTCAGCAATAAAGAAGAACAAAATTATGACATTTGCAGGAAAATGGATGAACTTGAAGAACATTATGTTAAATGAGATTAGCCAGTCACAAAAAGTGAAGGATCGTATGTTTTCTCTCATATGCAGAAACTAGGGAGTAATTGGGATACAAGAGAAACTTTAGATAATGGAGGAAAACTCCAGTGGAGTGGTGGAAGTGGTCTACAGGAGTGGGGGAGAGGGAGAATTAATGAAGGAAACACTTCCATTGAAATTATGTACAATCCAATGCCAATCTCAATATTATATATGGGGAAGGGGGAGAAGGGGGAGGGAGCTGGGAGAAAACTCACCAAGCGCTGTGTGCATGTATGTCACTATTACTATGAGCTACATTGTGATGTGAGACTAATGTACCAATAAAATCATAACAAAGAATAAATTTAAGACAATTCAACTCATATTTCACATTATTAGAATGTCTTCCATCTTATTTTACTTCATGATTTTCACCTCTCAAAATTAATAATGAAAACAAAAATAGGATTACTATTACTACAAATAATATCAATGTTATTATTGCTACCAGTTGTATTGTGACAGCTTTAAAAGCATACTATGTATTTAATTTTCTTCAAATAAAATTAGAACTCACACAAATTTCCCTTATTAATGGAGTGGTTAACTAATATATAAAATATGCACAGGAATGTTAATAAATTAGAAATATCTAATGATGGTTCTGTGTAATTATTGGATAGATGTCTTGGCTATAAGTACACTAAGCATTTTCATTACACAGGAAATTGAAAATACCACAGATTAAGAAGGAAGTTATGAAAAGTGGTTCAAAATTCTAATTAATACTTAAATCTTCTATTAGTTCAAACCACAATGACATATAACAAATAATGCTATAATTGCAACTCTAGATTTCAATTTTATATAACAGCTGAAAAGTGAATTTATTAAATAAGTCATTCCACACTTTATTTTTCCAGATATCTTAATGATATCCATTCAGTACAGATAATTTTGATTCTTTAGTTTATTAGATGCATCATAAGAAAAACATAATTAACAGAGTTTATTCATTCATTGTAATTTCAGTTTGTTATCACTACTAGTATTTTATATGGTAAGAGAGTTAGGTGTTCTATTAGTAGTATCCTTTTTTTCTTTGAAACATTTGTGTGTGTGTGTGTGTGTGTGTGTGTGTGTGTGTGTGTGTGTGTTAGTTACTGGGGATTGAACACAGGGGCATCCTACCATTGAGTTATACCACCAGTACTCTTTTTTTTTTTTTAAATAGGTTCTCCCTAAGATACTGCATAGTGGTTTCAAACCTGTGATCCTACTAATACAGATGAAAATGTCCTGGGATTACAGATGAGTGCCCCCATGCCTGGCTTTTATTTATTTATTATTTATTTACTTTTATTTGGGGGTACAGAAGGTTGGACCTAGCTACACCCCCAGTTCTTTTTATATTTTTTATTTTGAAACAGGATCTCCCTAAATTGCTGAGGACCTGGCTAAATTGCTGAGGCTGGTCTTGAACCTATGATCCTCCTGTCTCAGCCTCCCAAGTACTGGGATTACAGGCATGCACCACCATGCCCAGAAAATATTTATCTTTTTTAAAAAGATCTTTATTTGGACTGTTCTCTTCCTCTAGTCTTGTTTTCCCCCTCTCCACCTCCCCCTACCCTCACCCCCTTCCACTTCATTTGACTGAAGTCCCTCTCGTTTCCTGTTTTCACTCTGGCTTTCACATATGAGAGAAACATATGATCCTTGAATCTCTGAGACTGGCTGATCTCAGCACAATATTCTCTAGATAATGTTATGCTCTTACATGAAAGCATCACTACCAATCTCACTAACATGTATGGGGAGGAGGAATTTGGGAGCAGGGTGGGGTGCACAGGAAAATACACCAAGGGATGCGCATGCATGTATCACTTTCAACCTCACTATGATGTAACCATACCAATAAAATATAACCAACACACCAATAAAATATAAAAATAAAAATAAACAAATAAAATAAAAATATATTTAACCAATACATAAAAACTGTACATATTTAGGGGGTGACATTTCCATACATGTAGTGTAATGTTTAAATCAAGTTAAATATCTATCTCCTCAAACATTTATCATTTCTTTATAATGAAAGTTTTAAAAATCCTTTCTTTCAGCTTTTTTTAAAATACAGTACATTCTTATCCTCTATAGTCATCCCACTGTGCAATAATGCACCAGACATTCTTACTATAATCTAACTGTAACTTTCTACCCATTAATCAACCTTTCCTCTTCCCTTCCTCTCTCCTACTGTCCATATGCTCTAGTAATCACTCTTCGACTCTTGACTTTTCTGAGTTCAGCTTTTTTAGATTCCACAGGTAAGTGAGATCAAGTGATACTTCTCTTTCTGTGACTGGATTATTTCACTTAACACAATGATCTCCAGGTCCGGCCATGTGTCCCGAATGACAGGATTTCTTTCTTATTTATGGCTGAATAGTACTCCATTTTGTGTATGTGCCACATTCTCTTTATCTATTCATCAGTTGATGTACTTGGGTTGTCTCCACTTCTTGGCTATTGTATAATGCTACAATGAATGTGGGAGTGTAGATGTCTCTTTGATAGACTAACTTCACTTCCTTTGGATATATATCCAGAAGTAGGATTGCTGTACCACATGGTAGTTCTATTTTTATTGTTTGAGAAACCTCTACAGTGTTTTCCACAATGACTGTATTAATATACATTCCAACCAAGCGTGTACAAGGTTTCTGTTTTCTCTATATCCTCACTAACACTTATCTTTGTCTTTTTGGTAACAGACATTCTTACGAGAGTGAGGTGATATGTCATTGTGGTTTTGCTTTGTTTGGCTTTGGTGGAAAAAATATATATTTAGAATTAGCCACCTGGCCTCAGTTTAGATTATATAAATTTTGGTGGCCCATCCAAAGCATGAAATACCCAGAATGCATTTGTCATGATTCCATTTGAGATACAGCCAGTAGATGCTTCAGGACCAAAGTCTCTCCCAAAGCTGAAGGCAACGCTTTCAGTGTTTGACAGTGTTAAAAGGGACACACACACACACACACACACACACACACACACACGCACACGAAGGAAATCTATTCATCACCCACCTTTCAGAGTACCAAAACCCTGTAGCTCCAGAGGTGGCCCAGACATCTTCAGAAATGTGACCCCAGGAGACATGAGCTTGACCACTATGCCAGTGTGCGTGGGACTAGGAATTGAACCCAGGGGCATTCTACCACCAGCCCTTTTTATTTGTTTTGAGACAGGGGCTTGCTAAGTTACCACACACTGGCCTCAAAACTGATCCTCCTGTCTCAGCTTCACAAATACTGAGATTACAGGTGTACCACTGCAACTGGCTCTAAATATGGTTTGGATTTGTATTTATTCCCTTACTCTTGAACGTGGCTGGTTTTGTATCTTTAGTCAATGAAATACTAGCAAAATGACTGAAGAACAAGCTGGAAAGGTGCTTGTTTCTTGCCCTTTGCCAATACCATGGGGAGAACACTCTCAAGCTTGTCTCTTAAAGGAGCAGATATGAGAAACAGAGTCAAATTATAAAAGTAATACCAATGATGCCATCTAGATTAGATGGTAGGCAGCTGACCCCAACCAAACATTAAGTGAGTCAACCAAAATAAGCTGACCCACACTGACTGCAGAGGAGTAAGCAAGCTGTGCTGATATCTAACCAAGAATAAGAAAGTCAGCCAAGCCCAGTTCAAGTCATCAAAACCCAATGAAACAAGGCTAAATAAATGGTTACATTTTCACTTGTTTTAAAGCCTTATTATGAAAATTGGGCAAGTGATATACAACCTAAGGGGAGAATGAAAGAGTAAATATTTCCATGAAAGCTCACTACTAAATAAGAAATCAAGGTAGAAGCATGATAGTAAGAACATACCAAAAGGAAAGATCAATTTGTTCAATATTGTTGAGATAATGCATAGAAAGACCCAGTAGAATGAAGATGGAAAAACTGAATTCTGCCTTTTCTGAGAAAGTACATTTTCCTATCTCTTTTCACACTGCCAAACTATGGACAGTGTGATTGGCTTCAGAAATCTTTTCCCAAAACTCCATTGGCTGAGAAGGCAAAGAACCAATGGTATTGGTTTATACCCATGTAAGATCTGAAAGATCACAAATCTAGGCATGACAGCTTTCTAGCAGACGGATTGTGAAATTCCCATTGACTACGCAGTTAGGCTTGACTTGCACTCTACTCCTGGTGACCACAATTACCTCACAGGCCTTCGTTCAGTTATACAACTATCCTACTACACGCCTACATATTTTCTATGTAGAAAATATGTACTTGGGTTGTTTCCTTGTCAACATTCACGTCACAAGTCTCGGTCTGGAATTTCCACTGGTTTCCTCTTGTTCCTTGGAAATGCAACTTTTCAGAAAACAAAAACAAAACACAACTTGGATATTGTGTATCATACAGCTCGTTTGCTAGAGAAGATGGCACTGTCTCAAAGCTCAAATTCCAAGGATTTTAAATGCAGCGCTAGAACTGATTACTATCGTCTCCCCTTTGGTTTCTTTCTCCATGATGCTTCAGATAGCATTCTCACAGTTGTCATTATCATCACTATTTTCATTACTCATGAAATGAGCCATATAGTACACTCAAGATGAAGCCAAGGAAACTTAGTGCCAATTTCTGTCCTGTGATCAACTTGAAAAGGCTTGCTGTTTTGGTCCTGACTGAGAGAGATTAACAGCATCTTAAGGCAAAATGGCATCAATCATTCTACTGTTAAAAACAATTCCCATGGAAACATATTGCTTCTGATATATCATACCCCTTCATTTAGTTGTTTATTCTAACAGCATTATGTTCATAAATACATATTCTTTCCCAATGATTTTGCAGCATACAATACCACAGGGATTATATGAAATGTATTTAATTGTGAAAAGTGCCAAGGGAATACTTTGTTCCATAAAGAAAGAAACATTAAAAGCAAAAAGAATAAAATCTGGTCCTAATTCTTCTACACAAATATTATCTCAAAGATAATTTTTCAGTTGTTATAACATATCATGAGAAATATATCAATACTACTTTTGACATGTAAAAAAGAAATTTGGTTGTATTGTATTTATCTCAATGTATGTAGCAAGGATTTTTAGAGTGGAGAATACAGGTTACCATGAAGGCCATGAACAGCATTCAGGAAGCCCAGCAACTTGAATGAATAAAATCATATCTTGTTTCCCCACTAAGTTTTAGCTAATTTAGCCTTCCCTTTGACTATGAATGTAAGCAACAAACCCCAGTGCTATTAGAGGAATCTGCTGCTCTGCCTCCAAGAAAAATCAGAGACATTTTTGTATTACATTAACATTGTGCAAATCATTTAAAATAGTATTTACGTTCATCACTATTCCAAAAGCATAGCAATAATAATAATTAGGTAACAATAGGTCCTATGTGTTGGAGAAGTACACACACACACACACACACACACACACACACACACAAAATTATGTCATAAATGTGTTTTAATTATATTTTTATATTTGTATTGGAGATGTGTATATATAACTATGTCATAAATTTTTTTTAATTGTATTTTTGGAAATATTGTTGGAGAAGTGTGTGTGTGTGTATATATATATATATACATATATACATACTATATATATACATAAATATATACATACTATGTCATAAATTTGTTTTCATTATATTCTTAGAATTATGTTTAAACATAATAGGTTTCATTTAAATTTTAGGATTTCATGCCTTTAATATCATTACTCAGGAAAGGGGTATATGGATTTTCACCAGGTGCCAAAGAGATCCATGGTACAAATATTCTTAAGAACATCAGCTCACTGAAAATAAATTCACCAGCAAAAAAAGAAAAGGCTTGCTGAACTTAAGATAGAAATAGCATCACATTTAGGGGAATTAAATTTGGTGAGTCACTGAGTGAAAACTTTGTGTGGGCAGCCCTAAGAAAAACTAAAACAGGCCATATCTGGAGCAGCTCTCGGTCCTCTGAGCTAAATGCCCTCATTCTGCCTCGTGTTGAAGTTACCCAGAATCCTCCTGGACAGCGAGCTGTTTCCCCTCTTTTTCTGACAGTTCTCAAATGTTGAGACTTCGGTTATCTATACTCTACTAAAGCAAGGTCTCTGCGAAAAGCATAAGAAATTGTGTTAATATTCAATGTCTTCCCAGAAAATGACTCGCATTTGAACAGCAGCCTTATGGAGCAGTGCCTTAACTGACAGTAAATTCTGGAATGTGAGGAAAATAGAGCAGATACCATCTATAAGAAAGAGAGAATAGAGTCAAGCTTCTCTATTTATCTGTATTCTCAAAAACTCTAGAAAGTATCCAGTTCACAAATATGAAAAATTGTACTAAATTTTAGAGACAAATTCCTAAGGTTCAGTTGAACTAGGTGTCTTAGTCCATTCCTGCTGCTGTAACAAAATACATTATACCGGGCAGCTTATTAATGATGGAATCTTGTCCAGGAGACTTGATCTTGTGGCCAGATCAACTCCTAAGGGTTCCACCTTTGAATATTACCATCTTTGGTTGTTAAATTCCAATGTATGAATTTTTGAGGAACACATACACTCAAACCACAGCACTAGAGAAAGCAATTCTCCTTTGCGAATCTGAAAATAATAAAAATCACAACCAGTTTTCTTCATAATACCTATGAGAGACCCTCTGAAAGCAGTTTTATTCAGAATAATATTCCAAAGTTAAGACACTTTCCAAAGCTCAATATATCTGTACATTTCTTCAGTCTAAGGTAGTTGGTTCCATTTCATGTCATTTGTCATCTATTTGGATATCCATATTAACATATATTCATTTCTGGTGAGACTAGCAGCATATGAAGCTCTACAAACAGCAATGATTCAGCCAAGCATTTTTTTTTTTTCTGTGAGTTCCTCTATAATCTAGGGCACACAGAGGATGGGGCAAGAGGAAATCTTTAAGACAAAATTTTAGGTTGAAATTGAATAGATTTTAAAAAAATGTATTCACTTTACTCTATCAACCTCAAGAGAAATGTACTAACAGAAGATCACACTGAAATGGAGGGGTGTTCAAACACTTCCTGAGTTTTATATTTAACTTCCTTTTGACTCAAAGCAGGAACTCCATTTGTCAGTCTGTTAGCACATTTCTTAGAGGAGAGATGATTGAACAGTTAGAATTTGTACAATTCTAATTATGTGGGATGCTGAAATAAGATTAGCGAAGATGGAAATTCTAAAAAGCAAACATTTGCAGAGACAAGGTTAAGACAAGACTTGGCATCAGAGATAAATAGCTTAAGTCTCTTCTCAACTAGCTTCTTTGTTTCTTTTTCTACCCTTTCATGGTGCTGGGGATTGAACTCAGAGGCATTCTACCTCTGAGCTATACCCTCAGCCCTTTTTATTTTTATTCTTTTTTTTATTTGAAGCAGGGTCTTGCTAGGTTACTGAGAGCTTCATTCAATTGCTAAGGCTGGTCGCGAACCTGCTATCCTCCTGTCTCAGGCTCCCACGTACTAGGAGGTGTGCACCACCATGCCAGCACCACCATGCCAGCTCCAACTAGCTTCTTATAACAGGAATGTTAACGTTTAGACCATACTGCAGAGCAAACTGAGGCTGACTCTCTTTTGCCAAGGCTCGGATATTCACCTTTTTAGAATTGAAAATCTTCAAGGGTGACGTGGGAGGATTCATACATATTTTAATACACTCAGCTACTAATAACTGCAAAGCCATCTTGTAGAAAAGACATACCACTGTTCCATTTGGTCTCCTCCAGGGCCCCTCTGCATCCAAGTCACCTCTCCGTGAAGTCTTACATATATGTAGGACTGGTCTACCATAAAGAACATTATAACAGACATGCAAATACCAGTGTGAACGTACACCTATGAAAAATAAAAATGAAATGACTGACTTCTATGGGAAAACAAAGTGATTCACTTCCCTTGGCTCTTTTGCACTGTTTCTGTCCTTCCCCTCCTGAAATATCACTTATCTGCCAGATCATATTTGTCTAAAAGCTTTGGGCCATTTAAATAAGATTACACTGAAAACGACTTGCAAGGTCGGAGGACAATTTCTCAGATTTTGGCAAGATTGCTGCCATTTGTTCAATGAACTAACTGATGATCTGAATTGGTATTAGGGGGAGAAACTTACATAATGTCTGTCTATGTGACAAGCATTGAACTGTGTAAGCTCTCTGTGAGAATCCAAAAAGCTAAAGTTATGATGGAGTACAGGCCCCACCTGGGGGTGGCAGTTACACAATTCGACAAGAATGTTAGGGTTGGCCGAATCCATAGGTCTGTTACAAAGAAAGTGACACAGTGCTCAGCTTACAGCAGGAGCTCAGGGTTGAGAGTAAGTGCCTCCTCCTATTTTTCACTTTGGTTTCTTGCTTGCTGCACCCAGACTTGAAGCACTGAAGTCTTTTGATATTTTTGACTGCATTTGATGTTAGGATGCACAACATAAAAGAGGTAGAAGGTATCGATTTGGTTCATAGTCCACCTAAATCAAAAGCACCTGCAAAACCTGGAAAATCCAGAACTTTTATACCACATCTTTGACTTACTGAGACAAGTGCTTAGTGAGAGTGAGGCTTGATTATCTGCATTGATGCCATGCACTTTGCATGATTTCGAAGCACTATGGTAGATAGATCCCCGGGTATTTCTTGAATAACTGGGATGACTGATTGATTGAATCTACAGAAGAGAAGTGGCAACTTAAGCAGTGTTCAGGAGTTATCTGAGCATTTTCCTTGAACTACAAGAGAAACAAGGTAGGAAGAAGAATGTTTGCATGTGAACTTACCAATTCATGTAGCTCACCATGTTTCATTTTCTAACAGAATATACTGGAATAATTTCAAGAATTTTTATGTGGAAAATTAGGTACTAAATTTAATATGTTGAATATTAAATTCATTCTGAAATATTATTTGATAGTATGTAAGAGCAAATACTGTTATTTTCACAGGAAAGTAAATTAAAAACAAGTGACAATTGAGTTTTTAACTTTTCTGAATTTACATTTCTTCCTTTCTCATCCCCAATATTTTACCAGTCTACTTATGCAGAATGCTACCGAATTAGCACAATACATACTCTTAAAAACTTAGAATATGTTAAAGGTCACAAAAAATGAAGGGTCATATGTTTTTCCTTATATGTGGAAGCTAGGGAGAAATTGGGATACAAAAGAGACTCCAGACAAAGGAGTAGAAATCCCAGTGGAGTGATAGAGAGGGTCCAGCAGGGGGAGGCAGGTGGGGGGAAGGGGAACTAATGAAGTAAAGACTTCAACAACATATGCATAACATATATATATATATATATATGTAATTATCAATGCCAATCTCAATACCATGTACCGGGAAGGGGAGGAAATGGGGAGTGAACCGGAGGAAGCTCACCAAGTACTGCGTGCATGTTCCTATCACTCTGAACTTCATTATGATGTGTGATACAATGAACCAATAAAAAATTTTTAAAAATAGGGACACAAAATAGGACACATGTTATACCACAGGAAGCCTGGTGATGTGATATTTCACTATAAGACAAAAGGTTATCTTTTGAATCAACCTAACCAGATGAAATACTTCTACTTAGGAGGCCAGAATCATGATAAAGGCTGGCATTCATTTTTTTCTATTATGGAAACACTTGAATTTGTATTGTACAGGCTGGTATATTTCTGCTGTGAAAGGAAGTTCATGTTTTTCAGTCTTGAATTCATTTTTGTTTTTCATGTAATAGACAACTCTCGAGGGCCCAGCAAAGCCTTACTCGATAGATACTCTCCGTTATCCCATTTATTACAGCAATGATTATGATATGAAGACATATTTTGGTGCTAACAAAGCCATATTGTAGGCTCAGTAGCTAAAGTGGCAGAAGAGAATGGCCCACTAAGGTACAGTTTTTGAGAATATATTGCTGCAGAATGTTCGGCGAGGGAAAAAGAGATTGTTTTTGTGTGTTAGTTGAATATTGATTATAGTACTTTGGGGGATTGTTGGATGGTGTTTAGAAATTTGAGGATTCTATGAATGTGGCAAAGGCTCTTCTGGGTCTTCTAGGAAGAAAAGCTTACTTTTAGGGTGACAGATTCAAGGAAAGCATAAATATTGTGCCTTTCTTACTCAATCTGTAGCACCAGGTCCCAGTCTCTGAGCTTTCCCCAGAAATAGAATGAGAAGATAAAGGAGCTTATCAGCAGCGAGACTTCTATGACCAAGGGGGTAAAGAATCCAAGCACAATCCACCACCAACAGTGGGAAATGAGTCTAACATACTCATGACATAAGCAAATAGTGCAGGATACATCACTAAAATAGGCCTCTGGTTCTTTTAGGGTATTCCTTTCGTTAGTGTCGTTAGTAAATTTGAAATATAAAATAATGGTTTCCAAAGTGACACTTTTTGGAGCACTGGGATAAAATCAGTTAGAGAACTTGTTTAAAGGGCTGTCCTTGGAAATCTGTTCCTTTCCATCTGCTTTGGTGTGTTGGACCATTTTGGGGTCAGATTCTCTCCTGAGACCTCCATAGTCAACTCCAAGTCTTCATGGTCCTCACAGGTAACAAAATATGAGCTCCACTCTTGGAGTCTTTGGCAAGATTACATCCTATTGGCCTACTTTGTATCGCACTGCTGATTCCTGCACTGGGCACTGTGAAAGGGTATGAAATATGCTATTTGGCCAGGCCCAGGTCATTCACCATGGTTACATGGTGCCAAAAGATGAAATTGCTCTCATCCAAATAAGAATCTTGGAGGGGGCTTGAAATAACAGTTGCTTCAGCAAGATAATGTTTTATGTTCCTTTATCATGGAATCAGAAAATGGAGGCAGACCAGGGCTGGTAGAGAAGATCCACAGTCTTCTCATCCCAGGCTCCTTCCATATTACTCTCTCACCATCATTAGCACTAGATTTCATCCTCAATGTTTGCTCGACTAAAATAAAGCAGATGCAGCCCCACCCATCCTTTTCCAGTTTGGGGTAAGCAAAAGGGAACAGAGTAAAGAATGAACAGGAAATATCTCCCTACAAAGCTGCTCCCTTTACAAGTATTTCCTGGAATTGCCACCAAATGACTTCTGCTCCTATTTCACTAGTCATTTTTATCTGCAGGAGAGGCAGGGAGCTGCAGGTATTTTTTGGGGGGAGGGGGTACTGGGGATGGAACCCAGGGGCATTCTACCTCTGAGCTACACCCCCAGTCCTATTTTTTATTCCTTATTTTGAAACAGGTCTCACTAAGTGGCTGAAGCTGACAGCGGATCTGCAATCCTCCTATCTCAGCCTCCCAGCCCTGCAGTTTTGTTGTGTTTCATTTTGCTCCTTTTGCCCACCTTCACAATTCATGGAGCTGTGATTTCTTCACTCGAAGTAGTAGTATTAGAGGTGGAATTATGAAAGACATTTCAGACACTATATATTTCTACAATGTTTAAGTTTTTCAATATTTTTATAACGTTGAAGAAATCTATGGAGCATGTAAGGCTGAGTCAGATAAGCCTAGGGGAGGGGCATCACAACACAGAAATGCAGATTATATCAACATATGTTGACCATATGTTAACTGTTCTTCCAAGATTCCCTTTTCTCCACATTTATTGCCTTCTCTTGTGCTCACTGAAATCCATTTTCAAGCTTAACTATTTCATTATTCATTAAAGTGATTAATTAATATATAGCAAACATGATTATCTTTATTTAGAGTTGATGCACAAAGTCTTAAAATAGTATATAGGCGAAAGGCACAAATTTTGGAGTGAAAAACATATAAATGTCTATTTACATATTGTGCTCCTCTAGGCAGGGCACTTCACCATTCTATTCCTCAGAGACGTTTCTTCTAAAAATAAAAGAGGTGTTCTGCATTACTAATTGGACTAAATTTAAATATACCTTAAATCCCTTGGGAACCTTGTGAATATGCAGATTCCTGCACCTCATCTTCTAAGTACTCCATGAAATATCTGCACAAGGTTACTGAATCAGTTTTTTTTTCCCCCAAGCACTAGTAGGTGCTTTTGATAAAGGGGCCAAAGGAACACACCTTGGAAAAATTGCTAAGGTATCTTACAATTCTTTCAACTTAAAAAGACTTGCAGAATCTGACCTTGCTTGCTAATAGTTGATATTTAAAGTCTCCAGTGAGCCAGGGGTGGTGTTGCACTCCTGTAATGCCAGTACTTGGGAGGCTGAGATAGGATGATTGTAGTTTCAAGGGCAGCCTCAGCAATTTAATGAGACTCTCATCAACCTACCAAGACCCTGTTTCAAAACAAAAAAAATAAAAAAGGGTTGGAGTGTAGTTTGGAGATAGAATGCTCCTGGATTGAATTCCTAGTACCAAAAAAAAAAAAGAAAGAAAGAAAAAGAAAAAGAAAGAAAGTCTCCCGTTCATGAAGAAAACCTTTCATACCTCTAGGTAAATTGTACATAAAGATGTCTTCTTTCAATTTGTCCAGTGCAGCTGATTTTTCTTCTAATAGTGGCATTTCTTTCTTCCTCCCCCTCTTTTCTTCCCTCTTTCATTCTCTGGCCCTGGCTGAATTTGCATAAGCTAAATGGCCAGATGATGAAATCTACTGTTCATATCTTTTCGAAACCTGCTCCAGACTGCAAAGTTAATGCTCCAACTCTACAGCAATTCCTTGTTTCCTTCAGAAAATTTCCAGCCACTTGATAGGACTTTCCACAAATTAAAATGAAAATCAATTTGGTTATAATCTCATCTGGCTTTGACTGGACAGTAAACATTAGGAAGTAATTTAATGAATACCAAGTGCCTATATTTTACAAGATAATGATACTATAAAATAGAGCCACTAAATTGCAAATGGGCAGCATGCATCCCAATTTCTCCAGGGGGAAAGGCTTTTTAACCTAAAACCCAGGCAGAGCAGTATGACTGTCTTGTTATCAGAAGCTTTGCCATTTAGGGTTAGGGTTAGGGTTAGATGCCAGATGACACTTCTGAGGAAGCCTATTCATAGTTGTAACAACATAGGCATCTCAGATCCCTAATCTCCTCTTAATGGTACCTCTTTGGGTCCCCCGGGGCAGACTCTACCTGAATCCACCATATTATTGGTGTGTTTTTTTGCTTAATAGAGGCAAAGGAACTCCTTACTAATTTTAGGGAATAGTGGAGCATATAAAATATGATGAAACAACCATTTCCTTGACATAAGCACCGACTTAATGAAGAACAATATATAGACTCATTCATTTAATTCCAAGAATCCCTCTAGTTCAGATTGCTATCTTCCCGAATGCTTTCCAGACTGATGGTAGTTCTACTTTTACTTCTTTTCAACTTATTTTAATTGAGCACTAATATCACCCATTTTTTTTTAATTTTGTAAATGGATGTTCATAGAAATGATGTCATTTCAAAAGCAGGACAGTTGCAGGAAGGTATGTGCTCCCTAAGAGTTCTGCTTATTGATGCATCCTTGCCAAAAGATATTTTTAAATTTTATTTTGTTTGATCATAGTTTGCTGTTTATTATTCTCTCAGCATTAATTCTTCCTTTTCCTCCTCCTCTTCTTCCCTATGTCCCTTCTCTCCTTTCTCCTCCTCCTCATTATCATCAACATCAATATCATCATTTTTTAGTTACACGATTTTGACTTTTCTTGGATATAAATTTAGTGGGACAATATATCAGAGCGTTCCTGAACTCCTGGTCAAGGATAGCAGGAGATCAAATGCTCTTTTACTGGAACTTGAATCTTAAATAGAAGGACCCACAAATTAATAGAAGTTTAGCCTCACTAGTCTAACAGAAATATCCTATAAAAGCCATCCATTTCTGCTACCTGAATTTTCATAGTCACTGTGGTCATTTGTACAGTTTACATCTTCATGCTTTCATTCAATTCTCTGAACTACCCCATATCCTTCCAACAAATTCCTACCTTCCCTAGGAATATCAGAATTGCTTTTATTTGCTTGGAACTAAGTAACCATAAGTGATATAAAGACTACAGATCAAATGTGATAATAGCACAAACCCTCACAGTTTCTTTGTATTCCTGAGTACTACGCTTCTAAAGCAAATGCTGGAAAGATAATCCTCCCTGGTTCTTAAAGAATATAGGTTGTCTCTGCAGTAAAAAATGTTATGCATCTCTAAAAACTTGATGAAAAAACTCAGAGCTTCTGTATTGAGGTCCATGCATTGCCACACATGTTTTTAATGAGTTAATCCTATCAACTGTCACGCATAGAAGCACATTTAAACTCTGAACCCCTCTATTGCTTTTGTCAAACTACAATATATTATTTTTGAAGGAGAAACCTTCACATTGGGAAGAATTAGATAGCCTGACCTGAGAGCCATAAGATATGAGGGAGAAAAGAAAGAGTAGAAATAGCTTTGTTTTTTGTTTTTGCTTTTTATTTGTTGGTTGGTACTAGGGATTGGACCCAGGTATGTTCTACCACTGAGATACATCTCCAGCCCTCTTTATTTTTTGAGACAGGTTCTTGCTAAGGTGCCAAGGCTGACTTTGAACTCACGATTCTGACTCAGCATCCCAAGTAGCTGGGATTATAGGTGTGCACCACTATGCCTGTGGTAGTTTCAATCTTTAAAGCTTTTTTAAGTCACTGTTGGTATATTGAAGAGAGAGAAAAATAAGTCTTTTTTCTAAATGGTCCTCATCTTAGCTATTCTACCTCTATCAGCTCAAAATTATAATTATTGGGAAATTAAAAGTGGCCCTGGTGAAGTTTACTCACTTTAAGAAGGTTGAGTCAGAAGTTCTTTCTCACTTTGTTGATCAAAATGTTTGGAAAGCATTATAAATGAATAAGAAGCCAGTCACACACACAATACAGGAGAGAATAATAGAATATTAATATACACAGATTTGTATGGTTTTCTTATATTATACAGCTCTCTCCCAACCTTCCATTTTATGTACTTATAATAAAATTTTTTCTATCTCATTTCTTGAAAAAAGTTAATTGAAAATTCAAAATACTCTTTATAGATTGCCTGTATCAATGTTCTGAAGGGCATTTAAAGCATCTAAATTTTCCTTGATCAATAAAAATTGTCTATAATGGTATTTGACAACAATGACTTCCATTTTATTAACTGCACATTTGATTATCCACATCCAAACATAAAATTGGTATTTCTTTCACTAGATTTTAAACATTAAAATAGAATATAAAAAGAAAAATGCAAAGTGGCAAAATCTAAGTAAATGAGGGATAAACTGCTTTCATGTAAAAGGCATTTAGGGATGCTCAAAGCATGAAATAAAGAAATAACAATTAGCTTGAATGGTGCAAAGTGAAGAAATAATGATTGCCTTCTTCCACATTTTGGAAGTGTAGCATTTTGGAATGTGCAATAGATTCTTGTTTTAATTTTCAATTATCAATTATTGTTACATAAAAATGGCATATATAATGGTCAAAATTTTAAGTGTATGGTTTTGAAAATGATAAAATAAGATCCTAGCCCCCAGAAAACAGCCTAAAAAAATGTATCCTTGCAGATACCTTTTGAAGACTTCTGCATGTTGCTCCCTGAGGAGAGCCCCTTACCGCCATACTGCTGAGGGGTAACTGTGATTCTAAGTTTCTTTTTTTTTTTTTTGCAGTACTGGGGATTGAATCCAGGGACATTCTACCTCCAAGCTACACCCCCAGCCCTATTTTTTAGTCTTTATTTTGAAACAGGGTCTCACTGAGTTGTGGAGGGCCTAAGTAGCTGAGGCTGGCTGTGAACCCAGATCCTCTGGTCTTAGCCTCCCAAGTACTGGGATTACAAGTGTGCACCACCACCTCCGGCTCTAAGTTTCTTTGCAGCATTATTTGGTTTTCCTTACATAAGTCTACGAATAAAAATGTTCCTAGTCAGAAAGCTTGCTCATGCATGTTTTTAAGATTTAGATAAATTGGTGCTGCTGTAGGCTTTCTCCTCCTCAATATTGTGTTTTTGCGATCCATCTGTGTTTTGTCTCTAATACGAAACCACTGTATGTGTAAATAAGAATTTAATTATCCATCTATTAGTGATGGGCATTTGGGTTGTTTTTTTTTCTTTGGATTATTTCTACTATTAAGAAAAAGTTCTAGCCGGGCGTGGTGGCACACGCTTGTAATCCCAGTACTTTGGGAGGCGGAGACCGGAGGATCCGGGTTCGCGGCCAGCCTCAGCTCTCTCTATCTCTCTCTCTCCCTGTCTCTCTCTCTCTCTACTTGGTGAGGCCCTCCGCAACTTCGTGAGACCCGGTTTCAAAATAAAGTATAAAAAATAGGGCCAGGGGTGTAGTTCGGAGGTAGAACGCCTCTGGGTTCAATCCCCGGTACCGCCAAAAAAAAAAAGAAAAAGTTCTGCTATAAAGAAGGATAATTTATCACTTAGATATGCATAAGAGTTTCTTCAAAATATATGTCTGAATCCATGTCCATACCACCCTGAATGTGCCTGATCTCTGAGTACAGAATTCTTAAGACGCACGGATCTGCAGTTTTTAACCAGATAATGCCAACTTGTTTTCTCATGTGATGATACATTGCCACCATCAGAGAGTGAGTTGCTGTTGCTACACATCCTTGCTAACACTTCATGATGACATACATGCCTTTAACACTTTTCTGATGTATAAGTGTAAAGTGATTTTTCTCTCATGGGTATAATTTGAATCTGCTTACTATTAATATGGAGCCTGCCTCCTTTTACATTTTTATTGGACATTCATCTTTTATTTTCTGTGAAATATTTGTTATACTGTGATGAAGTTCTTTATTGGTTTGTATTTTTTATTAATTCGCCTGATTGTTTCTTACCATCTGGATATTATTCCTTTGCCAGAAATAAGTATTAATACATCTCATGATTTGGGGATTTCATTTTCATGATTTCTGAAGTATGTGTGTGTGTGTGTGTGTGTGTGTGTGTGTGTGGTACTGGGTATTGAACCCAGGGAGATTCTACCTCTGAACTGCACCCCAGCCTTTTTTTTTTTTTGAAACAGGGTCTCACTAAGTTGTAGAGAGCCTCACTAAGTTGCTGAGGCTGTCCTCAAACCTGCAATTCTCCTATCTCAGCCTCCCAAGTACTGGGATTACAGGCATGCACCACCATGCCTGGCTTCTGAAATCTTTTGATAAAGGTAAGAATTTACTTTTAATATACTTAAAGTTGGTTATGTTCTCCTTTATGAGCTGAGTGTTTGGGCTTTGCTAAAGAGTATAGTAGAAATAGTTTTCTCCATAAATATAAACCGCGTTTCATGTATCAGCAGGAGCTGATAGTGGGTTATGTGTTTGTACGTGCGTGTGCATGGAAGTGAAGTGAAATTCAATTGCATACTTTTCTGTGTTCATGAACATGTGTTCACAAACCCTTTTATTGTTAAATTCATTCTTTCCCCAGGTATCTGTATAGCACCTCTATAATATATTAAGTCTTCACATGTATACATATGTGTGAACTATTTGTATACATGGATATATTTGGAAGACAATAAATAGGATTTAAATTTTGTGTGTGCATGTGTGTGTGTGTTACTGGGGATTGAACTCAAGTATGTATTACTACTGAATACATCCCGTGCCCTTTTTATTTTTTATTTTGAGAGGGTCTCACTAAGTTGCCAAGGCTGGCCTTGAACTTGCAATCCTCCCAAGTATTATGATTACAGGCATGTGTCATCCCACCTGGCTAATAAATAGGATTTCTAATATACCATTGATTGGTTTATCTATCAGGAAGAGCTTTGTTTGTTTGTTTTGTCTTTACCTGTAAATTATCTCATACAGTTATTTTCCTGATTAATAGTTCCTTCCATTTAGGTCTTTGCTCAGAGAAAATTTTTAACCTAAACTATCTCCCACTTCCTTTCTTACCCTTATCAGGCATTTTTTTTATATTCTTCACTACTACTATATATATGTACATATTTGTTTGTCTATCACTGTACCCTCCATGGGAAAATAGAAAGACTGAGACCTTGTCTTGTTCATTTCTGCATCTTTAGAATCTTTGGAAAAATATTTGGAAGGTAGTAGGCATTTAATGAAAGTTTATCCAAGGAATAAAGGAAGGAAAGGATATAAAATTTTCTACTGTTCTCCAGTTCCATCCATTTCCCTGCAAATGACATAATTTTGTTCTTCTTTGTGGCTGAGTAGAATTCCATTGTGTATATATCCCATAATTCTGTAATCCATTCATCTGCTGATAGACATCTCGGCTGGTTCCAGAGTTTGGCAGTTATGAATTGTGCGGATGTAAACATAGGTGTGCATGCATTACTATGGTAGTGTGGTTTCATTTCTTTTGGGTATTATGCTAAGTGAAATTAGTCAGTCACAAAAAGTGAAAAGTCAGATCTTCTCTCTCATATGCAGAAGCTAGGGAGAAATTGGGACATAGGAGGGACTCCAGATAAAGGAGGTGAAACCTTACTGACATGAAGGAGGGGACCTAACTGAGGGAGATGGGAGCGGGGAGGAAGACATGAGGAAGGAAACACCTCAGTGCATGTCATGTACATACACAGACTTATCAAAGCCAATCACTGTTTTGAGCATGGGAAGGAGGGGGGAGGGAATGGAGTGGGAGCTGGGGGAGGCTCAATGAGTGCTGTGTGCATGTATGCCTCTCTCACCCTGAACTTCAACAAGATGTATGATTACAATGTATCAATAAAAAATTTTTTTCTACTGTTTATGAGATGAGGAATTTGGGGCAAGTTACTTAATCCTTCTGAATCATAGTTTGAAATGTTAACACTATTTCTTTCTTTGCAGACTAAGGTTTAGAGATAATGTCTATGAAGTGCCTGGCACACAGCGAGTTCTTTGTAAATGGTAGAGATTATTCTGGATAGTTCTTTGATGAAAAGAAACATAGCAAGTGTTGTGTGCATGCACATTCCTTTCACTCTATAATTCATTATGGTGTCTAATTACAATGCACCAATAAGAGTATATTTTAAAGAAGAAAGACACAATGTAACTTGTCACCAAGAAAACCCCTATACATAAATATATGAAATATTACAAAAGAATTTTGAACTTTTGGTTGATTATTAAAAATGAAAGAAAAATGAAAAGAAAGAAAGGCAGAAAATGAAAGAAATAAGAGAAGAAAACAAACTTCTGGAATAAGTGTAAACCAAAGGGAGACTCCATTAGGAAACTGTAGTAGTGTCTTATGGGACCCAAGACCTGAAACAGGGACCCCAGGAATCCTTCCTACCCTCTACCCTTATTATTTTCCTCTGCAAATAACTTAATGGGTTCACTTCTTTCCACCCCCTGCAATCAGCCCTCTCTGTTCTTAGTTTAAGTGGCAGCAACATCTACAGAGTTGACATGTTGGATTCAGCCAATCAGGAAGCAGCAGTCTTATTTTCTTCACTCCCAACTCCAAATTCTCATGGAAAGGATTGATTTGACTGGCTTGGTTTACATGCCCATTTTTCGACAAATCAATGTAGCCAAAGAGCTAGGGTCAAATTGCATGAGCATTGAACCCTATATCAATGAGGAGAAAAATTACCTACTAAAAAAAGGAGATAGCTCCAATTAGTTAAGGGGGCTGCAAAGAACAGAGATAGGTCCATTCCAACTATATTAAAAAGCAAAACTACAACTAGTGTTTGCTTCTGGATCATCAGCTCAAAGAAGAACCACAGTAGAAAGTTGGAGTTTCATTAAGGGGCCACTTCTCTGAAAACTAAAAGACATTGCTTCCAGTGTCTAGTTAAACAGCTAGAACTGTCAGAGAAGTCACTCTGGACAATTAAATAGTATTATGATTGGCTGCTTTAAAGTTTTATAATTCAATCCTTTCAATAAGAGGTTAAATTTCAGGTGGCCAGGCGTGGTGGTGCACACTTTTAATCCCAATATTTGGGAGGTTGAGACCGGAGGATTTGCATTCGCGGCCAGCCTAGGCTACTTAATGAGGCCCTCTGCAACTTAGTGAGACCCTATTTCAAAATAAAGAATAAAAAATAGGGCTGGGGGTGTGGCTCGAAGGTAGAATGCCCCTGGGTTCAATCCCTAGTACCGCAAAAACTAAATAACTAAATAAATAAATAAATAACATAAATAAAATAAATTTCAAGATATTTTATTAAATATATATAAAATTTTTCTTCCTTGGCTTCTTAAAATAATCTATGTGTTTTTCTAGACTCTTTATATAATACTACAATTATATGGTTTTCCAATGACTTAATGAGGTTTAAACATGTAGCACTTGTTTAGAGAGATACCAAGAAGAAGAATGTATTTTTTTTCCTCCAAAGTTAAAGAACAATAGATATCGAGACTGGCTTTGATCTCATGAAACTCTTATTTTTACCTGGTAAATTTCTTGACTTCTAAAGGGCAATACCCTGAGAATGACCTATTTTTCTTCTCTCATTTGACCCAACAATCCTTGGGAAGGGTCACAATTAAAGCACCTCTTCCTCCTGGCAGTCAGTACCCATTTCATTCTAGATGTGCAGTTTGGCCTCTTTCTGTCAGAAAGCTCCTTTTCTGGATGGCAGTTTGAGGAAAGAGACACTGCCTGATTTCTTGAATCCCATAGGAAGTTTCAACCCACTGGAATCTCCTCTACATGGTACTTATTACTCTTCCATTTACAGAACTTGAATTAGAGGGGCCCTGTCCACAGACCAACGAAGTGCCAGACCAGTTCAAAACTAGTTTGCAAATGAAATAGACAGCAAAACCATTTATATGTATGTATATGTATATGTGTGTGTGTGTGAATGTGTGTGTGAGTGTGTAAATGTGTGTGCTTACAATTGATTTCAGTAATGTAGGCCAGATCCATGCAAAGAAAAAGAATAAATAGGAGACTAATGCTTCCCTTTCCTAGGAACTTTTAGATTTCAGGTATTCCACTATGTTATTTATTTATTTACTTATTCATTGTGGTACTACAGACTAAACTCAGGGGTATTCTACCTTCAAGCTACACCCCCAGCCCTTTTTTATTATTTGTTTTTTGAAACAGGTCTTGCTAGGTTGCTGAGAGTCTTGCTACATTGCTGAGACTGTCCTTGAACCTGCTATCCTCCTGTCTCAGCCTCCCAAGTACTAGGATTACAGGTGCGCATCACCACGCCTGGCTTCCATTAAGTTACTTAAACCATTTATCCCACTTCATCCTGCAAAAGAAAAAGAAAATCTCCAATTTTAAAATGAGGAAAGGAGCCTTGAAGAAGCAAAAGAAGTTTCCACAAACTACACCAGAATGAAAGTGTAGTTAAGTGTAAGATTCACAAACTCAAGTGCTCGCAGAAGCCAAGCAGGTAAAATAAATGGATGAATTAGGTGTACCACTTGCATATTAAATTAGAAGAAATGTTCTTTGCCTCTACATTCTCTCGTCTTCCTTAAAATTTCCCAACCTCTAGATCAATTCTTCATTTTTCCAGGTAAAATTGATACTCCTCATCATAAGGAAAGCAACAATGGGAAGTAAATGATCAATACTTACTGACACAGGCAAGGGAATAGGACAGAAATGATGGCGAAATGCGGAAGGCATGCGGTGGCTCCACAGAGCCGCCATGGAACTCTCCCGCTGGCAGTGCTGTGGGAGTGAAGACCCAGGTGGGCCAGAACTCACTTTTCCAGGGAAGACGCAAGTATTTTTGCATGAAATCATCCAATTATTAAATGCCGGCTCAAGCATATTTAAAAACATACTGCGCAGGCAAAGTAAAAAGCCCACCACTGAGCCGGGCGTGGTGGTGCACGCTTGTAATCCCAGTACTTGGGAGGCTGAGACCAGGGGATCCGGGTTCGCGGCTCAGCTACTTGGTGAGGCCCTCCGCAACTTAGTGAGACCCTGTTTCAAAATAAAGAATAAAAAATAGGGCCAGGGGTGTAGCCTGGAGGTAGAATGCCCCTGGGTTTAATCCCCGGTACTGCAAAAAAAAAAAAAAAAAAAAGCCCACCACTTCTCAAAGACATAGTGAGTAAAAGTGAAAACACTGTAAAAATCTAGGTGTGAAAACTACTCTAATAGCTTTGCTCTAGCCTAGGCAGGTGGCCATGCCAGGCCCTGTGGCCATCATTATGGAAATGCTGTATCCAGTTATCATTACCAGATGCTTTTGAACAACTGATTCATCATCAACGGATCTTTCCTTTATTATGTGCTTATCATATAACTATGTATATAATATTTGACCTTCCTGTAGATTTCTCTATAAGAAAACCTCTGACCAGTCCCCTTAAATATTGCTCCTTCTGAATTACTTAGCTGGGATTCTGGTATACACTTAAGGTTTTTATGAATGAGGTTATCTTCTATCACTCATCCCTAAGAGACTGACATAGTCTCCCTTTATTCCAACTAAAATATGCTCTGCCTGCTGCCCTCAATTACAATGAAATACAGAAATGCTACCTCTGGGTCACTAATCTGTCAACCTCTGTAGAAAACTCCATATAACTGCTTTCCCTTATCAACTTTCATTAAGGGTTACTACCAAAGTATTGCTTTCTGCTCTGTGCAGCAGGCTATGCATTAGCCTAATTACATTATTCTGGTCATCTCTGACCTTAAAGCGTCCTCACCCTGGCTGGTAACATGAGTGGCACTCATATTTGTAACATAGAGACCTAAGGCCAAGACTGAAGCCAGTGTGTTGTCCCCTCTCCCATCTTCCTGGGTTTAGACTGAGAATTGGTTGCAAATTCACGTTCAATCCCAGAGCTCAAATAGAACCTTCCACTTAAGTGAGCAAACCCCTTTAATAACTATATATTTAAAAAAAAGTAAAAAGGATGGGGAAGGAGGTTTAAAGGAGAACCTCTGAAAATATGCAGACAAGCACATCCCTTCTCTCATTGTGAACTGTTTCCTCATCTCTAAATGAAAGGGATCCACTGTATCATGTTTAAAGTCTCCTCAAACCACAATAACCCTAAATCCATGACTGATTCTCCTTGGGAAGAAGGAATGTGCTATATTCTAGTCACCATTCTTTGAAAACAGAATATTCTTCAAAGTGTGTAACCTTTGAGCTCCTTATTATTTTCACATCAATGTGATTTATCTCCTACGCTATGTTTTAAAAGCCTTGAAGTCCAGGTATTTCACCACACTTTATAGTCTAGTCACATGTTTCACTTTCATGCACAGTATATTTGTACTTTTAAAATCTATGTCTATAGATTTACCAAGTAAAATAGATGCCATTTGCTGTTTCAGTTCTAATATAACAAAAAAAAACAATCAGGCTAACGAAATAATTACAGGAGAATCAGGGAGATGTGAGCACTGGATATTTGACAATGCTAAACAGTGACTGGTTTTAATGAGGGGACAAGTGGGTACTATGATAGCATTTTTTAACAGAATCCCCATCATTTGAAATACATGTAGAAAGATTTACAAATGAAACTATGTAAAATCTGGGCATTGCTTCAAAATAATTGGGAAAAGGTGAGGTTATAGTTGGGCATGATGGCATGTATCTGTGATCCCAGTACTTGGGAGGCTGAGACACGAGGATTGTGGGTTTGAGAACAACCTCAGCAAGGCTCTTAGCAACTTAGCAAAATCCTGTTTCAAAATAAAAAGGTCTGGGGATGTAGCTAGGAGGTAGAATGGCCCTGGGATCAATCCCCACTACCCTCCCCCCAGAAAAGGGGAGGTTATGAAATAGAAGAATAGAAGGAACAAATGTAGACATTAGCTGATAATTTTTTAAACTGTTTATGAGTATATGGGGCATCATATTATTCTAACTTTAGACAGTTTGTAAATTTTCCATAAGAATTTTTTTTTTATCCTGGGGATTGAACCCAGGGGCATTCTACCTCTGAGCTATATCCCCACAGGGTCTCACTAAGTTGCTAAGGGTCTCACTAAGTTTCTGAGGCTGGCCTTGAACCTATGTTCCTCCTGTCTCAACCTCCCAAGTACTGGGATTACAGGCAGGCTGGCCTCGAACCTATGATCCTCCTGTCTCAACCTCCCAAGTACTGGGATTACAGGCTTGCACAACTGCACTAGCTATAAGATTTTTACAAAAAGAAATATGTGTTGGCTGAATAGATACCATGTTATTTGGATGCTTAACATATATGAATTATAAAGGAGAGAAATTCACCAAAACAGAAGAAGGGGGAAGAAGAGGAGGAGAAAGAGTAGGAGAAAAAGAATAACAACAAGAACTAGAAGGGGAGAGAAAACCTAAGACAAAAGTGCATCAAAGGAAGAGAACTGAGCTGTTCTTTGATGCTTTAATTTAGAAGAAAGTCTGCAGTGCTCTACAGGTGTGCAAATCACACAGAAGTCACCTGCAGCACACCTGTGGTACTCCTCAGTAGCTCATAGACATTTTCTAGTACAACATCATCTTTGATGGAGTTCAATACATGCTACCCAAAATATGATACTATGGTATATGTAATCTTTTTAGCTGAAGTCATTTGATAAATGTCAGACACTGAAAGGACTCTGACCTTCTTCCCTGAAGTAGGTCATAAAACCTTCATGTGAGGGGTGCCCACCTTGTGCCTGGAGGAAAGGAGGCTCTTTATCTTCAAAGATGGAGTGATGCCAAGAGGCCTTGGAAGTAGTGGACTGGCTGAATTTCCCAGATTGCTACACTTAGCTCACACCCTTTTTACCTATCACATCTTCCCACACTTCCCTAATGCTCATATAAAAATTCTCAGGTTGCACTATTTGTTTGGATCTTCGTTTCCTAAGTAGGCTTCCATGTCCCAGAAACTTACACTCAGCAAATGTATATGCTATTCTGTGGTTAATCTGTCTTTCATTATAGAGTCCCATCTGAGAATTTAGAAGAGTAGAAGGAGAAAAAAAATTTCCCTTTTCTGTAGTTTCTTTTGACCACAAAAGAACAGTCAAAGTCTGAGACACTCTACCTACCCTAGAAACTGCAGCTGAAATGTGGGACAACTGACAAAAAGCTGGGAAAAGGTGAGACTTCTTACCCAGTCAATGTCTTGGCTCTTTGTCTGTAATGCCTGGTCAAGAGAAGAAGGCACGATTGTTCCTGTTCCCTTTCTCTCCAAATACAGATGAGCAGAAGAAAAATATTTCCAGGAATTAATTTTTAAACTTCACTTCCTAACTTCTCTTTGGGGTATCCATTTGTTATTGATGCCTTCCCTCCCAGGGACAGTTCCTGGCTTCCTGTTTATCTTTTTCAGTGTCCTGGTGACGTTCCACATACCTGGACACACATATTGCTAGGCCTGTACCTTCAGGCAGTGGACCACCAGGTTGAGGGTCCCAAGAATACAACTGCAGAGAAATACAGTTTGCACCCCATTTGCAATTAATGTCCTACCACCCTTAGCTGGTTCTGGAGGGACAGGGAGTTGGGGCTTAGTCTTTCTTTCTTTTCTTTGGCTAGTTTGGGAAGGGAAGCAGTTCTGAATTTGAGAGGTTTGCATCTTTTGAACCTTCTTTTGTGTTACCTCTTGTGTCTATAGTTCTCATAAAAGGCTTCCTGGCTTTGGTTTTGAGTCACATGGAGTGAATATACTTTGGGTTTAATAAAAAGGGAGAGTTCAATTCTGCCAGAAATATTTACTGTTTATCTCAGGTGACACCCAATAATAAGATATTTGAAAATACATTTTATTAACACATGTCCAAGGTCAAAAGTCGGCCCCCTGGAAGCTGATCTTCAGAGCTCACTGGCAGCTATTTTTCTCACAGCCTCTCTGTTCTTCTTGGGCCTGCTCCTCCTGTGGGCACTTGCCAGTCAAATGAAATCTCCTTCTTGAGCCTTGCCCTCTACACGCCCCACTAACTGTCCTCCTTCTGGTTGCCATCATTTTGTAGACATCATTTGGAATGTTGATGTCTTCTTTGGAAAACATCTTTCCAATCTAGCTCCTCTCAGACCTCTCTCTTCCCAACGCTCCTGTTTCTCCTTGCCTTTGCCACCTTTGGTCTTCCCTTCAACTCCCTGGAATCTTCTACTATGTCCTCCTTCAAGGGCCTCCTCCTTCATACTTCTCCACACCCTCAGGCCTCTTTCCCCTGGAGTCTCACAGGTGCTTGAACATTAGGCTCCCTGGTTTCTAGGGACTTGGAGTCCCCCTAAAGCAACTACCTGAGGCTGGGGGAAAAAAGAGTTCATTGAAAATAGACTAAGTATTTTATCTACTCAGATGGGCTTTGGAGACATCCAGACAACTGCTGGGTGCCTTCCCAGTCACTGGCCTAAAATGTAGTTCCCAGCCTCCATAAGTTACACGTCAGGGCAAAAGGCAATCTTCGAGTCTTTGGAGCCTTCTTTACAAATACTGGTAAAAAGCATTTCCCAAGATAAATGAGCACCTAAATAAATTAACCCCCCCAAAAATCAGAAATATAGAAACTACTACAAAATTATTATTGTTATTGTTTACAAGATCTTGAATAATCTTTGATAATTAAAGATAATTTTGATTATTGTCAAATAGCAGGTCACAGTGGCACATACCTATAATCCTAGTATGTGGGAGGCTGAGACAGGAGGATCACAGGTTCGAGACCAGCCTCAGCAACTTAACCAGGCCCTCAGCAACTTACTGTGATACTGTTTCAAAGTAAAAATAAAATAGGGCTGAGGGTATAGCTCAGAGGTAGAATGCCTCTGGGTTCCATCCCTAATACCACACACACACAAAACAAGACTTGTCAAATAAAAATAGATGAGCCGGGCATGGTGGCGCATGCTTGTAATCCCAGTACTTTGGGAGGCGGAGACCGGAGGATCTGGATTTGCGGCCAGCCTCAGCTCGTGCACGCGTGCGCAGGCACACACGCACTCTCTCTCTCTCTCTCTCTCTCTCCCTGTATCTCTCTCTCTCTCTACTTAGTGAGGCCCTCTGCAACTTCGTGAGACCCGGTCTCAAAATAAAGTATAAAAAAAATAGGGTCGGGGGTGTAGCGCGGAGGTAGAACACCCCTGCGTTCAATCCTCAGTACCACAAAAAAAAATAAAAAATAAAAAAAATAAAAATAGATGTATTTTAGACTCATTAGCATTAAATATAATGTAGACATATATATTTTTCTACCCAGATTTACTAGTCAAACAAATTTATGTTAAAATATAGTTTTAACCTACCAGCAGCATATAATAAAAATGAAGTGCTTTCTGATCCTATGAGTTTGATTCCACTTATAAATGAGACCAGGAAGTATCCACAGTATCCTCTGCTTTCAGCCGTGTCGTTGCAAATGACCGGACTCCCCCTTTCCCTTCCAAGGCTGAGTCATCTTCCTGTGTTCACATTCTCCTTACCCATTCATCTGCTGACAGACATTTAGGCTGTTTCTATGTCATGTTATTATGAATCATGCTCAAATGAACATAGGTGTGTAGGTCTGTCTTTGAGATCTTCATTTTATTACTTAGAAATGAGATTTCTGGATCATAATGTACTTCAATTTTTAATTTTTTAAAGGAAACTCCACTGTTTTTCATAATGGTGGTGCCAACTTACATGCCCAACATCCATGTACATGAGGTCCCTCTTCTTCAAAACATTCTCAACACTTATTGTCTTTTATGATGTATAGGAATGTATATATCGTATATGTGCATGAAGGTATGTGTATGCTTTTCTATATATCAACATATTTATGTGTATATATGTTGTGTGTATATATACACACATATTACATATATACATATATACATATTGGCCATTGGAAATCTCTCAAATTTTCGATAGCATTTTACTGCAAGCGCTGGCTCCTTCTTTGGAAAATCCAGGACTACATGCTAAGGACTTTCACTGAAGTCAGCCAACAGATAATGTTCATTAATCCATATATCTTCCCATTCATCCATCTCTTCAGTATTCCCCAATCTCCAAGGTAATAGGAGACATGGTGAGGTTTGGTATCTGAAGGGAAGTGAAATAAGAAGTCACCCCAATTCCACTTTATTATTAATTCTTTGCTCCGTATTTTAATTCCAGGCTTTCATTTAATAGAAGGAATGCTAAGCAATGTGTACCTTATGGGAAGAAAACATTATCCTTATGTATCCCTAGGAAATAGTGACGTACTCAGTATGTGTTTAAAATCAAGAATACACAGACATGCACAGGAATCTACATCAGAGAACAGCATGATAAAAGCTCCTCTCAGAATACATAATTTTTGAAGAGATCATGTCAGGCTTATTACAAAGAAAGGACTATTTGCTTACTCTCGTTTTGTTCAAACTTCACATCAGATTTGAGCAGTACAGGACAAAGGGAAAGGAGAGAAGAAGGAAAGCAGGCAGGGGCTGGAAACACCCTGGAGCTCTGCGCGCATGGTGGAAAGAGGAAAAGGCTGGAGGATTCTAGAAGGCCCGGCAGTGTGGCCAAACCATGAGCTCTCTCAAATCCTCTCCTCCCTCATTCCAAAGCCAAGCCTCTTTGCTTTTAAGATATGAATGACAACATTGTTCCAATGTCATGGATAGATATTAATCTGGTTGAAATGTCAATTTTGTAAAGAAAAATCGAAAATAAAAATAGTCCTATCCCCTGTCACCAAAAGAAAACTAGTACGTTGCTTGATGTGTGTCAAGAATAGCAGTTTACAAAAAAGCGACCACATGATTAACTTTTTAGTTTTTTTTAATCAATGTTTGATGCTTGTCTAATATGTATGTTATAAATTAACAAAATAGTAAGATTGTGGCTAGGTTTGTTTTTGCCTAAAAACAGTTTCCAAAATCTTTTTAGTGATTTGTAATCTTAAAGTTGTGCCAAGTAATAGGTATTTTAAAATTAATATTAATTTTTATATAAATATTGTTTATATTTGTTTTAGATATTAAAATAAATATGTGAAAATAGTGAAGATATTACATATAGTAAAATTATTAAATAACAATTTTTAAGCAAGACAAACTACTAAAACATTCATTATATAAAGCATGAGTTTAGATTTATATATTTTGGTACCTTATTTTTGTATGTGATATAAAGGCTAAATATATTTCAGTCTGTTAATAAATATCAAAAATTGCACTATGAGGATACCTCTAGAAACTGTGAGATGGCATAGTCATAAAGTTTGCTAGTCTTTATAAAACGCTGGCATGTGACAGACATTTCATAATTGTCTGCTTCATAGGTTTCTTTCTGTAAAAGAATGGTCTAATGGCTAAAATTTATAATCAATGTATGTAAGTGAAACTAAGTGATGGAAAACAGTTTTGAATGCAAAGTATGTGAGATTAAAAGGATGTGTGTGAAGCACAAGAAATGATGATGATGATGATGATGATGATGATGATGATACAGGGGATTGAACCTAGGAGCATCCTACCTCTGAGCTACATCCCCAGCCCTTTTTATTTTTTTATTTGAAATAGGGTCTTGCTAAGTTGCTGAATGTCTCCCTAAGTTGCTGATACTGGCCTTGAACCTGCAATCATCCTGTCTCAGCCTCCCAAGTATTGGTATTATAGGCATGTGTGAACAAGACTAGCCACAAGAAATTATTTTGATAGGAGAAAAATTTTTGTGTTTTACACAAATTACTTAACAGATAAACATCTTTTCATAATTTCTTAAGAGGAACTAATAATCCAAGATTTTGTAGTTTTAGTTTCTCATTAGTACATTTTTTTAAACTTATAAATAAATCATTCACTCTAATACTAATTCAGTTTTAGCAGTTTACACAACAAATATTTTTCCTGAATCTTCCTCATCTATTTTTTTAAACATATTATTTTTTTTCATTCTACTCTTTTCCTTTCTCATTGTGGAAAAACGAATGATTCCATTTTAGAATAAAATTATTTTTCCCTGAACCAAAACATGTCCTTCAAACTTCACTTACTTTGCATAGAATGCTGTTTCCCTTCATTCTTATGGTTTCTAGTAGTGTTGCTTACATGCATAATTACAAATTTTAGCCATTAGTAACCACTGTTTTACAGAGAAAACCATGAAGCAGGCAATCAAGGATTATCTGTCACAAGTTAGCATTCTATAGAAGAGTGACAAATTTTATGAATATACCATTTCACAATTTCTAGAAATATACTTCCTCATAGTACAATTCATCATTTTTATTAACATTATCAAGTCTCTAATTACTTAAGAAAATCAAGTCTTCTTAATATTAAAAGAACTAAGTTTTGCTCACAACTATATAATCATCTTTATTTGCATTTGAAATATTTAATTGTCACTTTGGTTGAATGGATACTGTTTCATTAAAGATCATTGATGCCATTTATTCAAGTATCCAAATCTTTTAATATTTTTGATAGACTTCCAGTATCAAATTATAAATAAAGTCTTTTTTCACCTCAAACTAATTTGAAGATTTTTTCATGGTCCTGGAAAATCTCCAAAATTTTTTTCTCTCTCCTTATAAAGAGAGATAATAAACTAATTAGGTTTATTACATATGCAAAATTATATGGAAAGTATCATCAAGTAAGTAATTTTTAACTTTTTATGTTATATTTGTATAGATATATGTCATTAATATTTTCCAGAAACTGCATTAAATTCCTAGAAATATAGATCCTGTATAATGTTATCAGTCATACTTATATATCTTGTCTTAAAATGTTGTATGCCATAAACATACCCAAATTTCTTTATCAACTGCATTGTTTTTATAAAATGAATTCTCACCAGATTTTTAACCACAGCCAGCTTAAATATTGTATTATTCTCAAATAGTTATTATTTTTCTCTTATGTTTTCCTGAAAGCAAAGACTCTGATAAGCACAGATTTCTGATACCTTTAAGATCATGCCACTTGCCTGGGTAAGAATTCCCAAAACTCTAATGAAAAAACTAATGTGTTCATGAAACTGCTAACCCCAGGTCAAATAGAACACTAATTAATCACACAGAACTGAATAGACTGATAAAGGATGATTATGGGTTTTTTTTTGTTTTGAAGCAGTTCTGATTCCTTAATGTTTTATTTTCTGATTCAATGATCCCCTTTTCCTTTTCTTTTAAGCTATTTATAACTTACAGCTATTTGGTAAACTATGTTTTCATAAACAAAAATAACACGTTTATTTGGTTTTCCTTACCTAATCCTTCCAAAATTCAGAAACTCTTATTGAATATGCTAATTTTCATGGCAATACAGTTATTTGCATAGGTTTAATACAAATCTACTGCTCTTGTAATTGGAAAAATCCATTCTATCACCAAGCCTTTCACTGGAAAGTCCAGTTTTTACCAGGCATTTAGCTTGGTTTAACTGGTTCAGGGAGCCAGTGCCTAAAAAGCCCTATTGGAAAAAAAAAGCAAAACAAAAATAACAACAACAAACCAGCCTGACACCTGCCTTACAGGATAAGGAAAAAATGCCACTTTCTGGCAGTCTCTGAGACCTTATAATATATTGGAAAAGTTGAGAAGACTGTGTTGAAATCTTCGAGTATTACAGATGGAGTCTGATGGTAAGTTTTGTGGCTTGGCTTCCTACCCTCAGAGGCTTTTAAACATTTAATCTAAGAATCTTTATGATACAGTCTATCAAAGCAAGTTGAAACAGGGACTTTGTGATCAATTATCATTTCTGCTGCTCTTAGCTAAATAAACAGGGCAAATTTAAGACAGCAGACTTATTTTGCAAACAAATTAGTCTGAATATAATTGATAGAAATGGGGATGACTGTAGAAAGAAAATTTATATTTAAATGAAAACATAGCACATCTTTATGAATATTAAATTATAGTTTTATGTTTTGTTATCTACCTGTAAACTTGACTGGATCCTGAATTCATATAGTTTCCTCCAATATTCGGCTACAGTTCTCCAAAATAATGCTCTCAATTTCTGTCCATTCTGACTTAGAATCATTGAGAACCATAACTGATGCTGAAGGGTAAAACTAGAGAATTTGGTATAATCTCAGGTAATTCACAACAGATCACAGGTACACAACCTTCATATCTGTTGCTGTGTTCTCACTGAACACCCAATAGCATCACCGAGTATATTCAAACTGAAAACAAGGGAAACCCATCAGACTGCCCTACCAGCTTCCCTCCACCATGTGAAGATGCTTCTAGCCCAATGTCTAGAAATCTTCTCAACTGACTGTCCTGTGGCCTCAAAACCAGAATTCATAATTCGCTGTAATCATAGATCTTTGTTTTTCATATGCACCCCTCACTATATGACCAACTTCTCACACCATTTAAAGACCTAGCTGAGGTGATCACACACTCCCGCCTGTTCCATTCCTCCTATCATGAGACAACACTGCTTGACTAGACAGAACTCTTCCCAGCACTGAGAGACTAATGCAATGAGACCTAGGGCAATCTACAGGCTCAGTTCTGAACTAGGAAACTTCTGGGGGAAAGTTTACAAGTGGGAATGATGGAGTTCAGAACATGGTGTCTCAAAGTATGACACTGTAGCACATCGAATGTTTTTATTTAATTTTTTTATTTGTTCTGAGCTACATCCTCAGCCCTTTTTTCATTTTCTGTTTAGAAATAGGGTCTCGCTAAGTTGCTAGAAGTCTTGCTATGTTGCTGAGGCTGTCCTCAAACCTGTGATCCTCTTGTTTCAACCTCCTGAGTATTACAGGCATGCTCTCTCCACCATGCCAGGTTCACACTGAATATTTTTAGTTGAAGGAATTTGAGAGATGGCAGTTGTTGGAAGTTGTTGGATGTCAGTGTTGGAAGGGCTCTCTGACCTTTTTACTGAAAGTGGGTCCTAAAACCCTCAGGTGAGAGGCGCCCTTCTTGTGTCCAGAGGAAAAGCAGTCTCCTTATCTCCAAAGATGAAGAGATGCCAAGGAAGCCTGAATGAGTGGGCCTTGCTCAGGTTCCCAGATGAATGCTTTATGCTCACACCCTCTTGTCCTACCACATTTTCCACGACTTTTAATTCTTTATCAAGGCTAGTATAAAAATGCTCAGGTTTGGGTTTTTGCTTCTTCATGAGGGCTCTCATAGTACATAAATCTTACATTAAACAAATTTTATGTTGTTCCCTTGTTAATCTTTTTTTTTGTTTATCTTTTTGTAGAACCCCAGCAGAAAACCTAAAAGGATAGAAGGAAAATGGTTTTTCCTCTCTACATTTTCTAACCTTGAGGTAACTAGAACTATGTTTCTATACTCTTCTATAAGAAACAAATCTTGGCATTAAAATAATAAATATTATCATTTAGTTTTCTGAAATAGATCCAAATTTAAGCCATAACTGCATGGTCTAGTTAAGAGGAAAGAAAACCATATTTAAAATAGCATGACCAGCAACATGGAACTTTATTTCTATTATTTTTTACTTCTTTATTTCATCATCATTTTTTTGCAATGGAAGGTGTTATTTAAATGGTTTTAACACTAGTGAAAATCTCACTTAAAGATTTTTAAGTGTTTTACATTATGTTAGCACCTACAAAAAGAGCATATCATGTATTGGGATGCTGATGAAAACCTCTGAGTTATTCTAAAATTAAACAGCAGTATTTTTTCTGCATCTCGCTGGATATTATTTTAGCAAATTAGAACTGCATTATTTAGCAAATTAGAAAAAGTAGAATATTCTTTTATTGGGTCACACTTTCAAGAATGTTGTTAATTTTAAATCTCAACTACAACTACTTTAACACAAAATCAGCAAGGTCTGCCAGATTGATACATTTTTATCTCTCTGTTTTTTAATCTTTCTTCATTATTCCTAACACTTTTTTAAATTAAAACTTGACTCTCTCCAAATGAACCTGAAAATAGGTTTTAAAAACAGACATTAATGTTTTCCATGCTAACAAAGGCCAATGTTTCAGTAGTCTCATGCATGCATTTCCAGAGAATATGTGAATAATTACAGGCATCGAAATGAATTAAAATGAAATTGATACTTCATTAAATTACCCTGAAGAGTTATGAGATCTACCCTTGGCCAGTGGGTATAAATTATTTCAGTACATTTCCTTTTAAAGGAATTGCTTTAAGGGCAGAAGTTATTCTAGCCTTAGTGTACACTACAACAGGAAATGCGAAATAATGTCATAGTAAGAACATTTGCTTAAAGAATGGCTGCCCTCAGGCAATACAAAGAATATTAACACCAGATTTTGTCAAGTAAAAACAATCTGATACTCTTACAAGACCCACTACCAAGGAGTTTTTATAAACAATGATAGAACTTAATACTCTTATGCTTATTTATGTTTTTGACTAATCACTTACTAATTCTAATAACAAAAGGTCATAGAGATTGGTGACATATAAGAAATAAAATTAACATTAAATATTACAGAATCTGTTTGAATAATACATTGTTTGAATAACCAGACTGGTTTTAATTAGTATTTTCCATTGCATATTTATTTATGTACAGATGAGGGAATAATTAACTTGCAAACTATTGAACCATCTTTCTGCAAAGTTTAGAGAAACAATGGACAACTTAAATAACCAGAAATGAAAAATAAAAAAATAGGATAGATAGCTTGATGGTAATGACCGTATTTTACTCTCGGTTTTACAGGTATTTTACAGGTTAGAATTGAAATATGAACTTTACTCTGCACTTAGAAACTATACTATGCTATTTCCCCATGTACAGTTCTCTCAAAGAGTTTCTAATGTCATTGGAAAATACATCAGTATACTTAGAAGGAACGCAGAATACAGTTTGATATAATATGAGCAAGTTCTAATTATGTTGTAATGATTGAATATCAGAGTTCACACAATTCCAAGATTGAATGTACAACTAAGTCACACATATATATCCCTTAAGCCAAGGTCCTATGAGGAATATTATTTCATATTTGGAAATGGAAATGAACAGGTATTTCAAAAGTTTTAAGGGCAATATAATAAGTAACAAGAGAAATCTACTAACATTTAACTGCTCATATCTAAGTTCTAATATGAGCATCTTTTCATCAAAGCAAGTCATGATACAATATTTACTTTGTAAAAGGAATACCTCATATATATCTAAGTCAAGTGCGAAACAAAAAAGTAAATATAATCTGGCATTGGGTTTGCAAGTTTTAAAAACTGGTATCTTACAGAAAATAATTCTTGTTTAACCTAAAGTTTTAACATATTTGCCACTCATTACTTGATACATCATAGTCACTCTTCCTTTGCAGTATAATTTGACAGACATATTTGATAACGTATTTAAGAAAACCACAGAAAATAACATATTCAAGATTGATCCATCAAAATAATTCATAATTAATGTTTTCTTGGAAATGATACTAAATGATTCATAGATACATAACTATGGTAAGATGCTATTCATAGTAATGTAAAGGAAAACAACATAACAATATCCTTTTACAAAGATTTCTAAATTTATAATAGCTAATACTCTTCTTAGTGTTAATATGACTATATTGGAATGGTTTAGATGTTCAACTATAGTCCAAATATAAACATAGATGATTTTAGGATATACATTGCAGAGATCTATTCTATCATTTTTATGTTCAACATCTGATTTCAAATCGTGTGGGAACACAGTGAAGTTTAACAGTATCCATTTTTTTTTTAGCAGTAGGTTCTGTAAGTTCTTTGTATATTCTAAATATTAGTCCTCAGCCAGGCATGGTGGCACACACTTGTAATCCCAGTACTTGGGAGGCTGAGACCAGAGGATCCGGGTTTGTGGCCAGCCTCAGCTACTTAGTGAGGCCCTGTGCAACTTAGTGAGACCCTGTTTCAAAATAAAGAATAAAAAATAGGGCTGGGTGTGTA
Source organism: Glis glis (assembly GCA_004027185.1). NCBI lineage: Eukaryota > Metazoa > Chordata > Mammalia > Rodentia > Gliridae > Glis > Glis glis. The sequence continues at coordinate 55,423 of PVJS01001290.1, forward strand.
GCTTGGAGGTAGAATGCCCCTGGGTTCAATCCCCAGTACCGCAAAAAACGAAAAAATAAATAAATAAATATTAGTCCTCTATCAGAGGAATAGCTGGCAAAGATCTTCTCCCATTCTGTTGGCTATTTATGAAGGTTCTTGATGGGTTTCCTTTGCTGCACAGAAGCTCTTTAATTTGATGATACCTCACTTACTAATCTTTGATTTAATTTCTTGTGCCTTGGAGGTCTTATTGAGCAAGTGCCTACCTGTGCCTGTATCTTGGAGTGTTGGACCTGTGCCCTCATCTAGTAATTTCAAAGTCTCTGGTCTAATTTCCAAGTCTTTGATCCATCTTGAGTTGACACTTGTGCAGGGTGAGAGCACAGACCCAATCACAAAATGAGCAAGTGAACTAAACAGACACTTCACAAAGAAAAACAAATGGCCCATAAATATATGAAAAAAAATGTTCAACATCATTAGCAATAAATGATATGCAAATCAAAACTACACTGAGATTCCATCTAATCCCAATTAAAATGATAATCATAAAGAAGTCAAACAATAATAAATGTTGGTGAGGATGTGGGGAAATAGGAACTCTTACACCCTATGGGTGGGATTGCAAATCAGTACAGCCACTATGGAAATCAGTGTGGACATTCCTCAGAAAACTGCAAATGGATTCACCATATGATCCAGCTATAACACTCCTGGGTATCTTTTCAAAGAGACTGAATCAGAATATTATAGTAATGCATGCATATCCATGTTTATAGCAGTACAATTCACAATAGCCAAATTATCAACCAACCCAAGTATCTATCAACAGATGAATAGATTACAAAATTATGGGATATGCATACAATGGGATTCTACTCAGCAATAAAGAACAAAATTATGTCATTTGCAGGAAAATGGATGGACCTGGAGAACACTATATTAAGTAAGATTAGCCAGTCACTGAAAGTGAAGGGTCATATATTTTCTCTCATATGTGGAAGATAGGGAGTAATCAGGATACAAGAGGGACTATAGGTAATGGAGGAGAAACTCCAGTGGAATGAGGGAGGTGGTCAAGGGGAAGGGGGGAGAGGGAGAATTAATGAAAGAAACACTTCCACTGACATTATGTACATATTTGAGAATACCAATGCCAATCTCAGTATCATATATGGGGAAGGGGAGGGAGTGGGGAGGGAGCCTGGGGGAAGCTCACCAAGTGCTGTGTATATGCATGTCACTATCACTCTGAACTACATTATGATGTGAGACTACAATGCACCAATAAACATATAAAAATGTAAGATCTAGCAATTGTGATTTAGTGTTTTTGTAAAGTCATAATATAATGTTAATGCAACTATTTACTCAGAGTTATTTTGCAGCATTGTTATAATACTAGCAAATGAACCTACTTTAAATGTCCATCAATAAGATATCAGTTTTTAAATTATGAGTATCTACACAAATGAATATGAAGGTGTTCAAAAGAACATGCTTTTACACTTATTGGAAAAGAAATATTACTATATTACTATATTATTGTATATACTAATATATATATGTATATATATGTGTGTGTTAAAAAGACATATAGCTTCATTTTCCTAACAGTTGTTTATACTTTCTGTTCATTTGGTATCTGAAGCACTATGTTCCCACTGCAGTGAATTTTTAAGGTAATTTTTCAGAAGGCTTTTCCTTCCCCACCAGCCCAGTACCTCCCTCTCAAGCCCCTTGGAGTAACAGTATCCTGACATTGTTCTTGATTTATTTTAAACCCTGTCTCTTAATAAAAAGATAGAAGACATTATTTTTTCCAAGGATAATGCATATATACCCAGAGATTTCAAATGACATTAGGTATATCCAGAAAAATGTACACAGAATCATGTTACTGTCCCTAATCGCATCATCTGGTTGTATCCATATGGTATTTAGTTGAGTGATCTTCCAACTTCTCATTAATTCATTGATGGTTTCATTTATTTAGTCCTTCAATTTATTTAACAAATGTTACTACTTTCCTATCATGTGCCAGGTACAGGGTTTGGGGACTACATTACTGAAATAAGCAGATGAAGTCTTTAGCTACAGGAAGCTAATAATACAGTAGGGAAATAAAACAATACAGAAATGAATATGAACATATAGATCCACTATCATGTAGTGGGGAAATTTTATGATGAAAAAGAAAGCCAGTCACAAAAAGTGAAGGGTAATATGGTTTCTCTCATATGTGGAAACTAGGCAGATATTGGAATACAAGAAGGACTCCAGATAGAGGAGGAGAAACCCCAGTGGAGTGATTGAGGGGGGGACTTTCAGATGGAATTTATTTTGTGGGGGAAAAAAGGCATAAATATTTCCCAAATAGTAAGTGATGCTAACTAATTCATCACATAAAGACATTTCTTCATGTTTGTGCTTTTCTGGAATTTTATACATGAAGAATATTTTCAATTGAAGAAAAGTAAATTATAAAAACGTATTATAGCTGGGTGTGGTAGTGCATGCCTGTAATCCCAGTACTGGGAGGCTGAGACAGGAGGATTGCAGGTGTCAAACCATCCTCAGAAATTAGTGAGACTCTCAGCAGCCTAGCAAAACCCTGTTTCAAAAAAAATAGAGATTAAAGATGATGTAAAAGAGGTAGACAGAGCATTTCAGTTGCTCTGAGACTCAGAACTCAACCAGCGGGAAGACTGCCTCTTGGCAAGAGAAGAAATGCAGTCAGAACTCAACAGAAAAAAAAGACAGTTCAAACACAGTGGAATTGGATGCCACACAGAGAACAGAGGACTAAAAAGAACTCCACATGTCTCATCTGGTGAGCAGAGAGCAGAGACAGCATCATCTTGGTGAACCCACACCAAGGTTGGTGGCTGCAAGGACAGGTGGCTTTCAGAGACCAACTCCAGCAAAAAAGAAGCAGAATTTTGTCCAAGCAGTGATAAAAGAAAACCATCATCAAAAGCAATCACATTCTTCTCTCCATGCTTAAATACCTCAAGACTGTGACTCACCAGACTGCCTTCCCAAACCACCCAGTGAACTCCTGTGGCTGCAGCTGAACTTATCCCTTCTTGCAGAGATGCAAGTGGCAGTCGTCAGAGGCAATGAACAGACCCACAGGGTCTGAGTTTGCAAATTATCCCTGTGGAGGTTGGGGCAGGGGTTACAGTCAGACAAAGCATAAATGTGAATTAGCAGACAGTCCCTAGGGACACTTAGGTGGGAGGGACCTAGGGTCTGCAATTCACTGCACCCCTGCAGCATCTCCAGCAATCACCATAGGACCACCATCAGTGATATTTGTGGGGTAAAATAACTCAAACCAAGTGTGCTGCAGGCTCGGAAGGTTATAAACTCATGCCCAGTGATGTTTGGGTACCACAAGCAACAAGACTGGAGGCCAAAAATTCTCACATCATCACAGAAACCCACAGCAGCAGCGGTGTCCCTGGTCCTAAATAACTGAGCCACCCAAGCCCCAGGCTGAGAATGGTACAATCTCTCATTGTCAGAGCTTGGGCCCTGAAATCAGGGAAGTCAGGGGCCAGCAGGGTTTCACATGATCACAGCTACAAACTGAGAATGGAAAACCAGCAGATTGGACCTGGCATGCACACATGCCTGTGATTAACAGGGCTCCACATGATCTCAAACAGCAGATCAGTGGTGGTGTCCCTGGGCCATCAAAGCTCAGCCATCCCAGCCACAAGCTTGGAACATAGTAATCTCTGGTCCTACTGAGCTTAGGCCCAGTGGCCACAGATGCCAGATGTCAGCACTCTGCATGGACTTATGGGTTTACAACTAGAAGAGAAGCAGTGTTGTCAGTGGGGCATTAAATCCCAACCAGCAGTCAACCAGCAGTCTGCAGGCTCTGAAGGGAACATCATAGTCTCTGGCCCTGCTGAGTTTGGACCTGAATAACACAGCGGCCTACAGCCAATCAGAGACTCCTGTTTGCCTGCACTAAGAACTATAACTTTTTAAGGAGGTTCTGGGGGACAAACTCAAAAATCTGATTATATGAGACATCATATCCTTTGAGGAAAATGTATACCCCAGCATAGGCCTTATTAAAAAGGAACAAGTAGACATAGGACTCTCACACAAAGAAAAAGAGGATGCCAAGACAAGAGAAATAGGAACCTCAGAATTCTGAAAATATGAGAAATAAAGACCAATGAGGAAACAAACTCCTGCAACTCGACAAAAGCAGAGATCACCAATATTGAGCTGCAGAAAATGCCAGAAGGAGAATTCAGAATTTTGATTTTTTTTGTATATGATAAAAGGCCTCAGAAATGAAATCAGAGAAAGTGTACATAAAATGAAAGAATATATGAGTAGAGAAATGGGTTCCCTAAGTAAGAACCAAAAAAAAGGCTTTGAACTAAAAGAAGTAGACAGTAAATGAATTAAAGACAACAATAGAAACCACCTCTGGCAGAGTAGATCACATGGAAAACAGAGTCTCACTCTGGGAAGATAGCTTATTCAAAACTGACCAGTCAACAAAATAGAGAAACAATATAGAGAAAATAATACAATATAACCAAAACATCGAAGAGATATGAGGTAATATGAAATGACCTAACATATAGATAATAGGCATTGAGGAAAGTCTAGAAGCACAAACCAAGGGCATTAGAAACCTCTTCAGAGAAATAATATCAGAGAATTTCCCAAATATAGATAAAGATTTGGACATCTCCATACAGGAGACATTCAGAACAATAAGACAAGATCAAAGAACTTCTCCACACCACATAATAATCAAAATTACTAACATAGAGGCCAAGGAAATAATCTAAATGCATCTAGAACAAAAGAATGGATGACATTTGGAGGCAAAACAATTAAGAATCACCCTGACTACCCAACCAAGTCATGAAAGCCAGGAGGGACTGGTATGATATACTCCAAACTCAGAAAGAAAACAACTTCCAACCAACACTTCTATAACCAGCAAAGGTATCATTCAAAATTGATGGAGAAAAACATTCCAAGACAAACAGAAACTAAAAGAATTCATGATACTAAGCCAGCACTAGAGAAAATACCTAAAGAAATAAAACACAAAGAAGAAAAAAGAAATAAATACCAGAACTTGAGACAGGGTTAATCCCACCAGATGGGCAACTAAGCAAATGAGAAAATAACACTATATCAAACAGAAAATATAACTCAAAATCACAGGAAACAAAAATCATCTCTCAATAACATTGAATGTCAAAGGTCTAAACTCCCCAATTAAAGGCATAGACTGGCAATGTGGATTAAAGAACATAATCCAACTATATGCTGCTTGAGAGAAACTCACCTTACAGGCAAAGATATCTACAGGCTAAAGATGAAAGTATGGAAAAAGTAAAACTAAACAAATGTAGACCAAAAATAACCGGGGATAACAACACTCATATCCAAGAAAGCAGACTTTAGGCTAAAATTGATCATAAGAGACAAAGCAAGTCACTTTTACTAATAAAAGGAAAATCCAATAAGAAGATGCAATGATAGCAAGCATTTATTCCCCAAATGTGGACACAACCACTTTCATAAAACAAACTCTTAGGGAAATTAAGTCTCAAATAGACCCAAATACAATAATATTTGGAGACTTCAAAACACCGCTAACTCCACTTGATCAATCTTCCAGGCAAAAGATGAACAAAGACTCTGTCTACCTAAAGAACACTATAAACCAAATGAACCTAATAGATATATACAGAATATTCCAATCATCAACAGCTGAATAAACATTCTTTTCAGTTGCTCATGGAACCTTTTCCAAATTAGACCACATTTTCTGTGCCACAAAGCATGTACCAGCAAACTCAAAAAATGTAATATAATTTCTTGTATCTTTTCATATCATAATGTAATGAGAGTAGAAGTCAATAACAGGAAGACCAAAAGAAATTACATAAATACATGAAGAATGAATGATATATTCTTGAATGAGGACTGGATCATAGAAGAAATAAGGGAAGAAATAAAAAATTCCTAGAATTAAATGAAAATAGAGACACAACATACAAAAATCTATGGGACACTTTGAAGGCTGCTTTAGGTGGAAAATTTATAGCACTGAGTGCCAACATATGAAAAACAGAAAGTCAACAAATAAACAACCTAATAACACACCCCAAGGACCTGGAAAAACAAGAACAGATTAATCCCAAAGCCAGTAGAAGGCAGGAGATAATTAAAATCAGAGCAGAAATCAATGAAATAGAGAACAACAAAAAAAGACAAAAGATCAACAAAACAAAGAGCTGGTTCTTTGAAATGATTAGCAAGATTGATAAACTCTTTGCCAACCTAACCAAAACAAAGAGGGAATCGACCCAAATTATTAAAATCAGAAATGAAAATGGTATATCACTACACACAGCAGGGAAATCCAGAGGATCATTAGAAACTATTTATATTGCCGGGCGTGGTGGCGCACGCTTGTAATCCCAGTACTTTGGGAGGCGGAGACCAGAGGATCCGGGTTCGCGGCCAGCCTCAGCTCTCTCTCTCTCTCTGTCTTTCTCTCTCCCTGTCTCTCTCTCTCTCTCTACTTAGTGAGGCCCTCCACAACTTTGTGAGACCTGGTTTCAAAATAAAGTATAAAAAAAATAGGGCCGGGGGCATAGCGTGGAGGTAGAACGCCCCTGCGTTCAATCCCCGGTACCACAAAAAAGAAACTATTTATACTCCAATAAATTGGAAAACATAGAAGAAATCGACAGATTTCTAGACACATACAACCTAGCTAAATTGAACCAAAAGGATATAGAAAACCTAAACCAACCAATAGCAAGCAAAGAGATAGAAACAGCAATAAAAAGCTTTTTACAAAGAAAAGCCCAAGTTCAGATGAATTCCCATCTGAATTCTTTTTTTGGGGGGGGTTACTGGGAATTGAACCCAGAGGCATTGTGCCTCTGAGCTACATCCCCAGACTGATTTTATTTCTTATTTGAAAACAGGGTCTCACTAGGTTGCTGAGAGCCTCACTAAATTGCTTAGGCTGTCCTTGAACCTGCAATCCTCCAGTCTCAGCCTCCAAAGTACTAGGATTACAAGCATTCACCACCACACCTGGCTGTAGCTGAATTCAACCACTATGGAGATCAGTGTGGAGATTCCTCAGAAAACTGGGAATGTATCCACCATATTATCTGGCTATACCACTACTAGGTGTCATACCAAAGGGATTGAAACCAGAAAACTACAGTAATATATGCATACCCATGTTCATAGCAGCATAACTCACAGTGGCCAAATTATGGAACCAACCAAGGTATCCATCAACAGATGAGTGGATTACAAAACTGTGGGAAATACACACAATGGAATTCTACTCAGCAATAAACAGAACAAAAAAAAAACATCGTTTGCAAGAAATTGGAAATATCTGGAGAACATTATGTGAAGTGAGACCAGTCATTCACAAAAAAGAAGGGACATATGTTTTCATTAATATGTGCAACTTAGGGAGTAGTGGGGACACACAGGGGTTGCCAGTTGATAATGGAGAACCCTCAGTGAGGCAAGGGAAATGGTACAATGGAAGGGGAATGGCAATAAAGATGCGAATCAGTGGAATTACTATCATAAACAATGTGTACAAGTGAGAATATACCAACATCATACTTGGTACTTCATATGGGTGGGGGAAGGTGGGGGGACACTAAGAACTGTGTGCATGCATGTTAACATCAAATAGATATTCATTGTGATGTTAGACTCCAATGTACCAATAAAGGCATATTATTAAAAAATAAATAAAAGCATATAAAATATTTTCAAAAAAAAGAAGAAATAGAAAATTTAAATCGACCAATAGCAATGAAAGAGACTGAAGCAGCAATACAGAGCCTACCATCAAAGAAAAGCCCAGGTCCAAATGCTTTCGCAGATGAATTTTATAAAACCTTTATAGAAGAACTGGTCCCAATACTTTTCTATCTCTTCCATGAAATAGAAAGAAATGGGACTCTCCCAAACACATTCTATGAAACCAACATCACATTGATACCAAAACCAAATAAAGACAGCTCAAGAAAAGAAAACTACAAGTCTATATCATTGATGAACTTAGATGCAAAATGTCTAAACAGAAAACTAGCAATGCGAATTCAAAACCACATCACAAAAATCATACATCACGACTAAGTCAGGTTCATCCCAGGGATACAAGGCTGGTACAACATATGAAAAACAATTCATGTAATCCACCACATAAACAGAACTAAAGACAAAAATCACATGATCATTTCAATAGATGCTGAAAAAGCATTTGACAAAATCCAACACCCATTCATGATAAGAACACTGCAGAGAATTGGAATAGAAGGAACATACCTCAACATCGTAAAGGCAATATACAATAGGCCCACAGCCAACATCATACTGAATGGGGAAAAACTTCGAGAGTTCCTTTTAAAAACAAGAACAAGACAAGGATGTCCGCTGTCACCACTCCTTTTCAATATAGTACTCGAGACTCTAGCCAGAGCAATAAGGCAAGAGAAGGAAATAAAAGGAATACAAATAGGAAAAGAGGAACTGAAACTATCTCTATTTGCAGATGACATGATATTATACTTAGAAGATCCAATAGACTCAACTAAAAGGCTCATAGAACTGATCCACAATTTCAGGAAAGTATCTGGATACAAAATCATTGTTAAAAAATCAGAAGCTTTTCTGTATGCCAACCATAAATCCACTGAAAAGAAATCCAGAAGACATTTCCACTCACAATATCCCCCAAAACAATAAAATACCTGGAAATAAACCTAACCAAGGAGGTAAAAGACCTCTACAAGGAAAACTATAAAACACTGAAAAAAGAAATTGAAGAGGATCTTAGAAGATGGAAAGATCTCCCATGCTCTTGGGTAGGCAGAATAAATACCATAAAAATGGCCATTCTTCCAAACGTGCTCTACAGATTCAATGCAATACCCATTAAATTACCAAAGTCATTCTTCGCTGACATAAAAAATCTGTCCTTAAATTCATTTGGAACAACAAAAAACCCAGAATAGCCAAATTAGTTCTCAGCAACAAGAACCATGCAGGAGGCATCACAATACCTGACTTCAAAATATACTACAAAGCCATAGTAATAAAAACAGCATGGTATTGGCACAAAAGCAGACACATAGACCAATGGAGCAGAATAGAAGGCTCCAAAACAAACCCACACACCTACAGCCAATTGATTTTTGAAAAAGGGGCTAAAAACACCTTTATAAACACTTTTATAAAATTCACCTGGGAAACCATCTGGACCTGGGCTTTTCTTTGATGGTAGGCTCTTTATTGTTGCTTCAATCTCGTTAATTGCTATTGGTCGATTTAAATTTTCTATATCTTCTTGATTCAATTTAGGAAGGTTGTACATGTCTAGGAATTTGTCAATTTCTTCTAGGTTTTCCATTTTGTTGGAGTATAGTTTTTCAAAGTAGTTTCTGATTATCCTCTGGATTTCCATGCTGTCGGTGGTAATATCACCTTTTTCATCTCTTATTTTAGTAATTTGGTTTGGTTCTCTCTTTCTTTTGGTTAAGTTGGCTAGTGGTTTATCTATCTTGTTTATTATTTCAAGGAACCAGCTTTTGGATTTGTTGATTTTTTGTATTGTTTTTTATTCTCTACTTCGTTGATTTCTGCTCTGATTTTAATAATTTCCAGTCTTCTACTAGCTTTGTGGTTAGACTGTTCCTGTTTTTCAAGGGCTTTGAGGTGTGTCATTAGGTTATTTATATGGTGATTTTCTATTCTTCTTATGTGGGCATTCAGTTCTATGAATTTTCCTCTTAATACTGCCTTCAGGGTGTCGCAGAGATTTTGATATGTTGTGTCTCTGTTTTCATTTGTTTCTAGGAATTTCTTGATTTCTCCCCTTATTTCTTCTCTATCCATTCCTCATACAGTAGTGTGGTATTCAGTCTCCACGTGATTATGAGGTTTCTCTGGGTCTTCTTATAGTTGATTTATAGTTTCATTCCATTATGGTCTGAAGAGACGCAGGGGATTATGTCACATTTTTTAATTTGATAGTAATCACTTTGTGACCTAGGATGTGGTGTATTTTAGAGAAAATTCCATGAGCAGTTGAAAAAAATGTGAATTCAGCTGTAGTTGAGTGGAATATTCTGTATGTGTCTACTAGGTCCATTTTTTTTATGGTGTTCCTTAGGTCTGAGGCATCTTTACTGACCTTTTGTCTTGAAGATCAATCTAGAGGTGTGAGAGGGGTGTTGAAGTATCCCAATATTATTGTATTGGGATCTATGTGTGATTTAATGTCGCGAAGAGTTTCTTTTATGAAAGTGGTTGCACCTATGTTTGGGGCATAAATGTTGGCTATTGTTGGATTGTTCCTTTTGCCAGTAAGTAATGACCTTCTTTGTCTCTTCTGATAAGTTTAGGTTTGAAGTCTAATTTGTCTGATATCATAATTGCTACTCCTGCTTGTTTTTGAGTTCCATTAGTGTGGATTGCTCCATCCCTTCACCTTTAGTTCGTGCGTATATTTACTTGTGTGTTTCTTCAGGCAGCATATACATGGATTGTGATTTTTAATCCATTTTGCCACCTTATGTCTTTTGATTGGGGAGTTGAGGCCATTTATATTCAGCATGATTATTGAGAGATGGGTTTTCATTCCTAACATTTTGAATTTTAATTTCTGTTTGAGGTAGTGTTTATTTTTTGCCTAGTTGTTTGTTTGATGAAAATCACTGTTTCTCTGGTTCTGGTATTTCCTTATTATTTCTTCTTTGTAATTAATCTCTTTGAGCATTTTCTCTAGTGCTGGTTTGGAAGACATAAAGTCTTTCAGCTTCTGTTTGTCATGGAAGGTTTTTATTTCTCCATCAAATTTGATAGATATCTTTGCTGGGTAGATAAATCTTGGCTGGAGGTTGTTTTCTTTCAGAGTTTGGAATATGTCGCTCCAGGCCTTCCTGGCTTTCATGACTTGTTTTGGAAGATCGGGAGTGATTCTTATTGGTTTGCCTCTGAATATTACTTGCTTTTTTGCTCTTGCTGCCTTTAAGATTCTCTCCTTGGCCTCTACATTAGTCAGTTTGATTATTATATGGCATGGTGAACCTCTTCTCTGATCCTGTCTATTGGGGGCTCTATATGTTTCCTGTACCTGTCTATCAACCTCTCTTTCTGTATTTGGAAAATTTTCTAATATTACTTCTCTGAATAAATTATTGATTCCTTTAGATTCAGCTTCTAGTCTCTCTTCTATGCCTATTATTCTTATGTTTGCTCTTTTAAGACTGGCTGAGTTCTCTTCAATGTCCAATTCATGCTGTCGAATTGATTTTTCTAATTTATATACTGTGTTCATTTTTGGAGAAGTCATCTTCTAAGAGTGAAATTCTGTTTTCCATATGGTCTAGTCTATTGTTGATGGTCTGTATTGATGCCTTCATTTCAAGTATTGCATCCTTCATTTCCTTCAGAGCTTCTTTTTTATTCCTGCTTATTTGATCCTTCATTTCTATCAGGCCCATTCTGAATTCTTTTCACAAATCCTGTATCATTTCCTCTATTTAAGTTCTGAATTGTCCTTCTGGCAATCTTTGCACTTCTGAGTTGGCGGGTTCTGTTGTTGTGGGATTGTGGGGCTCATTGTTTCTTTGCTATTCTTCCTTTTCATGATTTCAGGTTTCTTATGTTTATACCTTTGTTGCTTTTGGTAGTTCTCTCTCTCTCTCACTCTGTAGGTATGCTATGTCTAATCCCTCTCCCTTTATAGTTTCATATCCTGGAGGCAGATAGTTGCTACTAGGTGAGCCTTGAAGGTGAATATCCTTTCCTGAATGGTTATTCTCACGTGCTCAGTATAATGTCCATTTGCAGGCCCAATTCTTGGTCTCCTTCAGTGATTGGGGCCCTTACCTGGTGCCTCTCACTATCTGTGCAAGCGACCAGTGCCACTATTGCCCTTCTTACTGCATGGGTCTCCGTGGTCTCTACTTGGGCTGTCCCTATGTCTCTCTCTATCTACACCTATGGCAGGTGTCACCAGCAGGGGGCCCTGGGCTTGTCTCTCTTTGCCTACAGAAGCAGCGGGTGTCACCTTGTCCCTATTCTGTGCAAACACTGGACTCCACGTTTTCCACAGAGAGGGCTGGTTTGGTCCAATTTTCCCCAGGTACCACAGCTGTATGTCCTGTGGTGATCCGCGGGGACTCTACAAGGGTGCTGCAACCCACGGGCTGCAAGTGTGTCCCACTCAAATGTCGCCAGGGACTGTCTGCTTAGCTACGCATCTACCACGTCCCACAGCAGACCCCACTCCCACCTCCGCCAGGGCAATCAGCACTGTCTCAGACCCCGCGAGTCCCTGTGGCCACACTGGGTGGTCTCCCCCTGGGGCGGCTCCTTGACTTACGATCTTGTTCAGCACTGCTCTTAATCTCTGGGGGGAGGAGGTGGGCTCAGTTGCTGCTGCACGCTCTGGTCAGGCCTCCGGGTCCTGGGGACTCTGCCAAGCATGGATCGAACTGCTGCTCGCTTTTGTCACTGATGCTCTGCAGTGATGGTTTTAGAAGAGCTCCTTGTCTTCTTTGTTGGTGGCCTGAAGAAACTGCACTGCCAGTTGCTATCAGCATGGTCTGATCAAGATGGCGCCACTGCCACTTCTGCCAATGCAGCAGTTCAGCTCTGTGTCACACATGGAGCGTGTCTCTGCTCGCCTTCACTGCTGCTATTCTGTAGCTGCTGGATGCACAGCAGGCTACTGGCATCTCCATTGGTCTTGTGTGGAAGCCACAATGCTGGTAGCCGCTGGCAAATCCTGCCACGATGGCGCCGCTGCAGCCGCTGTTTGGTGTCTTGAGTGTGGAGCGAGCCGCTGCTTGCTTTCATCTCTACTGATCTGCAGTTGAACTCACAACAGGTCTCTGGCTTCTCTGCTGGTGGCGTGTGGAAGCCGCAATGCCGGTAGTGGCTGGCATGGTCCAGCCAAGATGGCACCGCCGCTGTCCCTTCAGTAAGGTGCTTGGAGCTTTTTTCTCATTTTATCATTTAATAAACATTTATTGAGAATCCAAAAAATATGTATAATTTAGATTGTGTCAGTCTTCATCCCTAACCCATCAATGATCTCTCTGTTTCCTCAGATCAAAGGCAAAGTGCTTCTCCAGCTTCTAAGTCTCTGCAAATTGCTCATCTTCACCCTCAGGGTCATGTGACCCCATGTCCTACCACTCCCCACACATGCACTTCACTCCAGACCCCCCGCACCCTGCAACTCAGCACCACTCCCTGAATCCCCACCAGCAAGCTGCCTCCCTAGATTTCTTTGCATTTGCTGGCTGTCCTACTCAAGACTTTGTACATGTCCCTCTTTCTTACATCCTTCAGGTCTTTACTTTAATGTCACTGTCTCAGTGGGGCCTTTTCTGACCACCCACATAAAGCAAATAATATACCATTCCCCAAAAGTAGCCCTTCTTATCCCCGTTCACTTGCAATGTTTTTTCAGGATATTAATCATCATCTGACACATTTTGCATTGATGTCTTTATTTCTTTCCATCTCCACTCCAGATAAAAGTATAATATGTGAGGAAAATAAAATTCTTTTGTCACTGTCATATGCCCAGGAACTAACACCATGTCTGGTACATAGTCAGTGTTTAACAGATTTTCATTAAATTAATAAAAGAATAAGAGATTTTCAAAGTTTTGCTGCTTCCTTCCAGATTAACCTCCCCAAAATGTTACAGCATCTAACACTCTTTTACAATATATATATGAGAACAACTCTTAATTACTTCCCCACATTTTCACCAATACTGGACATTATCAATCTTTTATGTATTTTATTATCAAAAGCATAGGTACACCTTTTATCTTATGAATTGTCAAGTTCTAATTTACAACCCAATCTATGCCTTTAATTTTCTTGGATATATTCCTAAGAGACACACTAGGCAGAATGCAAACAGAAGCAAGGCAGATAATTAAAGTCTGAGAGTCAGTATTCTCAATAGTTCATGTCTGTTTTTTTTTTAAGTCTAACAATTAAAATGCAAATCAAATACACCTTCAAGGATACTTGTCTAAGGCAGTAATGCCTCTGTTTCAAGGAAGCATCTTTCAGCCAGCACCATCCTTACATGAAATAAACAGCTTTTTGGCAGGTGTAAAAGAAAGAATGAGGAATATGAGAGGATCGCTCAATGTAACTGCCCTCCTGGAGTCCTTTCAAGAATATGCTTCCATGACAGATAAAGGGAAGTCAGAGGCTGAGAAGCACTCTGCTAAGGTTTTCATGAGGCTTTGGCATAGATCCACATGAAAGATAAATATGAATGTACAAGGAAAAAAAAGATATGGCAGGGTGACAATATCCTTCCTGTGACATGAGAGGCAGTAATTCTGGGGATGCAAATCCAGCCTGTTGAATAGTTCCTGAAATGACATATTAAAAGAGCATCAAGCAATTGGAAGAACTAGGGGGAAACTGGCTTAGAATACAAAAGTAGACAGTCTGAGTGTTGAAATATTTAAGGCATAGGCTATCTTTAAAATTTTCTTGATGTTCAAGGATAAATACCATTTGTGGCATTTATGGCAAAGAAAATGGTATAAAAACCATGTGTAGCTTAGAAAATGGCATAGATAAATACCATGTGTGGCATAGAAATGACAAAGGTCACTTTTTGTATATTTCTGAGTTAATGCAATGGCAGCATAAACCTAAGTTAACACAATATTCAGCCACTCTTTTTGAGTGATTCTTTTTTCTCCTATTTAATAGGATTATAACAATGTCAAATAGAAACCTTTTCAAATTGCAAACTACAGGTGTCCTATAAACACCCAAAGTAGGAAGGCCTGCTTCTGAAGTTTTTTAAAATCCCTGTTTGAAAGATAGAACTTAAGGTAGAAAGTAGAGCCAATAAAAATATAAAATACTGCCAGACTACAGGAGACTTGGGTCAGCTCAGTGATGTTGCCACCAGATGGCAAATGCAGGGCAATGCAAGATAATGCCAAAATAATTACTTCTCCAGCCTGGAGCCAAGCTCAGGAATGTGTTCTGAGAAATAATCATTCTGCTCCCTGCACAGGGAAAGGACACACACCCACACCTTAGAAAAATAAGTCTATAGAAATAAGGAATGATCGCTGGGGATACGAAAATTCTACTGAAGCAATTGTAAATAGAGAACAAATATTTTAGATATGCCTATTTATAATAGATTTCTATAAAACTAATTCAATAATAATAATATTTACCTTTGAAAAGCAGTGTGTGCTGGCCTTTTATCAAATGTTTTCAGAAGTCTATCCTCTTTCAACCCATGACAATGCTGTGTCCTTGATTTTATTACTGGTTTTATTTCACAGAGGAAGAGATTAAAGGATAAAGGGGCAAAATTCATCGCTTGTCAGTGGTGGATCCAGAATTCACTGGTGGGCATTCTGCCCCCGGGATCCACTCTTCAGCACTACACTGTGTATAAGATCATATGTTGCACATAAACATCTAAAAAGTGCCTTCACTTTCTGTTTGAATGCAGCCCAGCTATGTAAGTCTAGTGCATGATGCCAGTATTGCTCTGTTTACCTAAAACTCAAAGACTCACTGATCCAAACATTTAATTAGCACTTACTATATCACAGAGCATCCTAATAAGCACTGGAAAGAAGACAGTTTAATTGCAGCACAGGAAGAGTTTATAGTGCAGAAGGGAATAAAATATGTACACAAATAATTGTAGCACAATGCAGAGAGTGACATGACAGCAGATGCATCCCAAGTGTAAAACGCTGCAGATTTATCACAATTCTAATACACTTCCATCTCAGGCAAAGATGGAAAGACCAGGAGGAAGAAAGGGATGAGAGGTAACTAGAAGGATTAAAACTGAATATACGAAGATATTGAACCATAATTATTAAAGAGAGCTATAAAAAGCATTCAAGTAGGGAATGCAGACTGGCAAAAGAAGCTCACTGTATTGAAAATGTACAAAACAGTTTAATTAGAAGTTGTGGGGGTCTGGGGGATGTGCTCCACCAAGAACCTTTGGAAATGAGTGCAGACTGGAAGACTAAATGTGAAAGGAACACAACATCAGCACTACACTCTAGTTGATATGGTTGTTTCCCATGGGGCTCTAAGTGGAAAATTCTCAAACAACTAGACATGGTATACTGCAGTTGAATAAGATAAAAAATGGGGAGTGAATGGTGGGAGCCAGGTTTTTTACTACTGGAGTGGAAGATGACAGATAAACAAGGTGACAAGATTAGAATAATCCCTATGGCAACTGTTAAGTGTTGGAAACAGCAGTATGAACTCCCGCTTACACATATTTATGCATATTTATGTATAGACATAAGTTAATATACACATATGTATCTTTTTCTTTGCGGAACTAGGGGTTGAACCCAGGGGTGTTCTACCTCCGAGCTACGCCCCCAGCCCTATTTTTTATTCTTTATTTTGATACAGGGTCTCACTAAGTTGTGG
This sequence comes from Glis glis, assembly GCA_004027185.1. Lineage (NCBI taxonomy): Eukaryota > Metazoa > Chordata > Mammalia > Rodentia > Gliridae > Glis > Glis glis. The sequence continues at coordinate 71,938 of PVJS01001290.1, forward strand.
AGGGCCTCACTAAGTAGCTGAGGCTGGCTGCGGACCTGTGATCCTCCTGTCTCAGCCTCCCAAGTACTGGGATTACAAGCCTGCGCCACCACGCCTGGCTCTCACATACATATCTCCTTGTTCACTCAATTGCAAATATCTAAAAGAAACAACACACCAGAAGCAATAAGCACATCAAAAGCCCAAGTCTTCCTTTCTAATACAATTCTTCCAAGGATCTTTGGGAAGATGTCCAATTCTTGGACGGGGGAAGCAAATGTACAACATGACTCTGGAGGGTCTTGTATTCAAAAATAAAATAAATTAATAAATTAACACCCACATTAATAGACACATGCCAGAATAATGGCAAGGAGCCACCACAAGAGCTCCTAATGGCCAACGTGGGAATGATTTGAGCAACAATTAAAGCTATATTAGATTATAAATCAAAGGATAAAATAACTACCCATAAATCTGTACTAATAGAAATAGCTGATTTGATAAATAGAAGGAGAGAATGAGAAATCTCTTGTGCAAAGAGTGGAAAATAACTTTTGAAGATACTCCACTTTCAAGGAAGTGAAACAAAACCCCCTGCCACTAAAATATAAACTGCACATAGTTATGTCCTTCTAAAGAATACCAAAAAGGGTGGGGAAGAACCTCTCTGTAGTAGAGGAATTCACAGACATTACTTCAGCTGGACAATCGAGGTTAATATAACAGTGATGATGTACGTCAACAGAATTACCCATACTGCAACATGATGGCCATACTAGTTCACATCTGTGGTCTCCTCCCCAAATACTCATAACTTCAGTCTAATTATGAGACAATTACAGTACAAAATGCATAACTAGTCTTCTCAAAACCATCAAGGTCACAGAAAACAAGGAAAGTCTGAGACGCTGTCACAACCACAAAGAGCCTAGGAGACAGGAGGACTCAATGTAGTGTAGCAGCCTAGATGCGATACTGGAACAGAAAAAAGACGCTAGGCAAAAACCAAGGAAATTGGAGTAAAATATGGATAGTTGATAGTAATGTGTCCATGTTGGTTCATTCATTGTGATAAACATCCCATACTCATGTAAGGTATTAACAAGGTGTGGGGTATGTACTGTCTTCACAACTTTTGTACAAATGTAGAACTACTGTATATTTAAAAGTTCATTAAAAATTTATATCCATTGCAGGAAGTAAAAAGGGTCCAAAGAATGGAAGAAATAAAACTGAACTATTTTTACATTTGTGAGCTTTTTAAAAAAGAAAACTAGCAGCCCCTCATTATGTACCTCCAAATACTAAGAAGTTAAGTACCCCAAGGACTCAGATATAGGTTAGATGGGCACTTATTCACAATGAATAAGAAGATTACAAGAAAAAAAGGAACTCTGTAGCAAACTCCAAGAGGAAGAACTTCTGAAAAAAATATTAGACTCAAGCAAAGCACTGCAGGACAAACTAATCTGACCTTCCTGAAGTGGAAAGAATTGGTATTATTAAAGAATAAGATTGTCTCTCTGAATGGCTCTCTCTCTCTATTTCTAGGAAGGTTCTTTCTTATTTCCTTACAAAACATTCTAAGAGATGGGCCTGAAATGAACTGCCAAGGGCTTAATGGAGTCTGGCCAATTTTCACAGCAATTGGACAAAATAGGATCACAGAATCTCAGGGCTGGTCAGAATCACCAGGGTCAGCCCCTCTTTGTGAGGAAACTGAGACCTCGAAGAGATCAGGTATCTTGTTCTAGAGAATATGTGTAGCTGGCGACTCAGTTGACTCCTGAACTATTTCCTTTGACTCTAGGGCCAGCGTATGATACTGATGATGACAAATAGCTGTTACATGTTACTCCTGGCAGCCATTCCCTCCCCAACATCATCTCTCTCTCTCTCTCTCTCTCTCTCTCTCTGTCTGTCAATAATGCTTGTCTATCACATTTTCTCACGGTGCACATATGGAGTTTCAAATAGCCCTCTACATAGTCTGCCATGCAATCCCTACCCAAGATAAGAATTGGTACGTAAGAGTAAACTTGAGCCAGGCCCAGTGGTGCACGGCTGTAACCCCAGTACTTGGGAGGTTGAGACAGGAGGATCGCAGGTTTGAAGCCAGTCTCAGCAAGTTAGCAAGACCCTCAGCAACTTAGCAAGACCCTGCTTCAAAATAAAAAATAAGATAGGGATGGGGTTTTATCTCAGACGTAGAATGCCCCTGAGTTCAATCCCAAGTACAATTTTTTTTAAAGAGTAAACTTATATTCCATCCCTGAAACACAAGAAGTTGTACTATTATACAGCAGCTGTGCCCTGAGGTGACAAGTTATTCCTGGAACTGGGGCACACAACCACGCGCCGTAATAAACTAGGAAACTTCATTAAAGTAACGTTTGCTTATTAAACTAGAACCAATTAAAAGTAATCGGACAAAAAAAGTGATCCATTTCTTCTACTATATTAATTTAATTTGGATGAGAATAAGCTATACCTCAAATTAATCACAGCAGTGGGGGTTGGTTAAAATGGTTAGGTTTTCTAGCCTATCAATTTTAAAACTAAAATGAAGAAAAACACAAAAGGCGTTCAATTTAAATAAAAGTACAGCTTTGAACTTCAGAATAATCAGATACTGAGCAGACGCAGCTATTTTTCTAACTTAGATTCTAATTAATTTTCTTCATTCCAAGACTGATATGCATTCTATAAACTTGCAAATTTAGCAATTATCTGTAAAAAAATCTCTTCCTTTAAATAACTTGGGAGTTGTCTGCTGGGACTAAAATATCAGCAACAGATAGAGAAGTGTTTAAAAATGAAAAAATTTCCCTGCACTGAAATGTACTTAGAAATGAGAAAACTCTGGGCTTAAATAAATTACTTCAAAATTGCATTATTTGACCGTGAATTTCAAACATATTAAGCTTTCAAAACCTCGAAGAAGGAAGGAAAATGTCAGCAGTTGATGGCAAGGAAGAGTAAACTTTATATTATTGTAATACTTCATAAACCGCAAAAATCTGAATTTCAGAGCAGGAAGAGATCTTTGCAACTACCTAATCCAAATCCTGTATTTCACACTTGCACAACATCCCCCACAGAGTTTGAGTAACTCTCCAGCAGGCACAGGGTGGCTGGGACTAGATCCTGGCGCACTGCCAGTTCACTTAGAGCTTGCCACCCTCTTAGGTGCATGCAGCCCCCCAGGATTGCTTCTCTTCAGAGCTGGGTAGCTGCCACCCTTATGTAATATGAAGCCTGCCCTCCCTTATCCTCATCTGTGTTTTCTTGATTCCATTTTACCCTAAAAGTCAAGGCGATTTACTTTGGGATCTTTATTTTTTTCACAGAGCCCAAGACTTGATTGATTGCCTTCTAACCCGAAGCAATTGGTCTACAATACAACACAACCTTTATTCTTTTCCTCTTAGAACAGAGTGTCAGGAAGGAAAGCATGTTTTTCAGACGCAAGATAATCAAAAGAGAAATGATGAAAGTGAATGCCAGTTAACTACCATGTTCAGTGGAGATCCCAGAATGACACCACAGTTTCTTAGTGGTTAAATCCAGATACCAGAATGATCTTGTCTCACATTTAAATCCTGTTTCTCCCACAGATTAGCTTTGTGAACTTAAATCCAGTGGTTTTCTCGCATCTTCATCATTTTGAGAGAGAGAGAGAAACAGGAGGAGGAAGAGGAGGAGAAGAGAGAATCCTAAAATAAGAGTAAGGAAATTCAGTAAAGTCCCTGGTGTTTCTCAATGGTTCTTTTTGAAATATCAAATAACAAGTTATATTATAACTTTTTAAAAAAATGTTTAAGGGCATCTCTGCTTTACAAAACTTGTCCGCATGTCCACTGTGCCATCTAGGACTATGTACACCAGTTCTTTAAAATACTTAAGCCTCCGGTTTCCTCATCTATAATTCCTAAGGAACTAAAGGAGGTAGTACAGATTCCACTGTGTGCTTTTTTTTTTTTTTTTTTTGCGGTACTGGGGATTGAACCCAGGGGCATTTTACCTCCAAGCTATACCTCCAGCTCTATTTTTTATTCTTTATTTGGAAACAGGGTCTCACTAAGTTGCAGAGGGCCTCAGTAAGTAGCTGAGGCTGGCCGTGAACCTGTGATTCTCCTGTCTCAGCCTCCCAAGTACTGGGATTACTAGCGTGCACCACCACGCCCGGCTCCACTGTGTGCTTTCTATTAAGATTTGGGAACCTTTTCACCTTCCTCTATGCCTCCTCCTTTATAGCAGAGACTAGCATGGGCACTACATTTCCCAGGCTCCTGTGCACCCAATGCAGATCAGATTCTACCAATTTGGGTGAGTTCTGAAAGACAAGAGAGCCCCAGTGGCAAGCAATCACATGCCCCTTTGAAAACATGAAGTCTTACAGTGGCCTCTGTATATTTCTCCCTGAATCACTATCTTTGGTGCTACAAGATTATATAGAAAATTTTCTAAAACATGGGCAAAAATAGCATCTTCTGATCCTGTAAAACACCTATAGCAAATGTAAAATCAGTGACAACCTTTCCTAAGCGTCACTCTTAGAGCCCACTCAATGGTTATAGAAGTACCTAATCCCCTGAATTAAATGTAGTTCCTCTCAATATACTTAGATATGTTTTCCTGACTGACCCAATTAATAGGCATACAAAGTATTTATCCCAGTTTTTAGCACATAGTAGGCACTCAATAAAGGATCACTTGGTAGTAGTAGTAGTAGTAATAGACAAAGCAGCAGTAGTAGTAAAAGCAGGAAATTAAAACCCCCAATTTTGTAGTAAAACAAAGGTGGAGTACCATGCAAATTAGAAAAGATTCTGGATTATGGAAATCAGAGAGAAATGCTATATTTGTATTTAGCATTAGATGCAATAATTCGATTCTGCTATCATCCTGTTTTGTAGAACTATGTGTGAATTTACAAATACCCTTCCTGCATTTCATGTCCATCTGATTTGGAGAGATGACGACCTTAGAAGAGAACTACAGACTGGGTTCACATCAGTCAGCCACTTATTTGCTGAGAGTCTGCACGAGTCAGCTTTCTGTGTCAGTTTTCTCAAATCTCCAAAATGAAGTCCTCAAAGCAAGTGCTCACTGATGGCCTGTTCAGCTGTTTAATGCTATGCTTTTAGAACTAAGTATGTGAAGGCTTTTAAGGTCCTTGAAGACTACTGCCTTAAGTCATTTAAATATTACCCTGCAACCGTATGCATGTGATTAATTTTCCTAAGGAAGAAAACATTTGCATATCAAAAGCTATTTCTCATTTTAACGTAGCCTAGCTCCTGTCCCAATTACCATCAAATTTTTATTAATAAAGTAATGCTGTCTCATTTCAGCCAATTTATAGTCAGGAGAAAAGAGACAGATGTGAAAAGTATCCATTTATTCTATTCATTCCAGTGATATCTGAGAAAGCAATTACACACTGGTCTTTTCCGTAATCAAAACTAAACAAACAGTAGCTTCTAGCAAAAATAAAAAATAAAATTTTAAAAATACATATATGTTTGTGTGTGTGTGTGTGTGTGTGTGTGTGTGTGTGTGGAGAGAGAGAGAGAGAGAGAGAAAGACAGAGAGAGAGAGACAGAGAAATATAAAAATAAAATATGTTTTGAAAACTAAAACCTCTAAATAAATGTAAACATAGAAGGATACAATTATCTACTGGGAAAACTGACCAATCAGTGAATTCCATTTCTTTATGCTGCTAGAAAGCTTTAATTTCTTAAGGCAGCACAAACTACAGTAGTTAGAACATGAGCTTTGAGTCTTGGCAGACATAGGGTTGAACTCTAGGGTCAGTAACTCAAGGTCCAGATTCAGTAGCTGTTTGAAGCAATCGAATCCCATCTGCCTCAATTTTTCATTAGTAAAATGAAAATAATAATAACATTCATAGAAGTGTGTGAATTAACTGATAAAATATATGTCCATATAAGTACAACACTTATCAAGGCATTTGGTATTCAGTAAATGCTCATTTCATGGTAGTGATCACCCCTCCAATCTCCTATTTCACTTCATGAACTCTCCTTCACTGTCCCATTGGTGCCGGGTTAAGCAATTTCATTAACTGCTATAAGCCCAGCTCTACAGGGTTAAATTGATTGTAATTTACACCACCCTGGACATGCAAAAAGGGGGAAAATGACTTTGAAAAGTAAACTTTTTTAAGTTGAAATCAAAACTAAATTATAAAGGACAGTAAATGTTTTTAATTGGCGATTAAGAATATTCTGTCATGACTCGGTGTTTTAATCCACTTTTATTTTCAGCAGCTATTGGCCCACTCAGGCCGACTGTCCTCGGAAGAATGGAGGGCAGCACAGCCAGAAGAGACCAACACGGGGATCGCAGTCCCCGCGGCCAGAGGAGACCAACATGGGGATCGCAGTCCCCGCGGCCAGAGGAGACCAACATGGGGATCGCAGTCCCCGCGGCCAGAGGAGACCAACATGGGGATCGCAGTCCCCGATGAGAGCCACTGCTCAGATTAACGTTAGTGACAGAGAACCTCTCAAAATCTAAAGAAAAGGGTCAAAAGATATACATTCTTGTGGCCTCATGAAAGTATATTTTAGTATACTAATAAGTCAGTGTTTTATTAGACAGTTATTCTCCAAACGTGGTCCATGATTCATTGTGGACTGATGCAGTGCCCAAAGCAAGCCATGATCTTTTCCAACTCAGTGGAAATATCATTAACAAATATTTAGCAAGCACGATATGTGCCAGGGCCTATCAAGATGCTCAAGATACAGTGGCAAGTAAATACGATAGAACAGACCCTTGGTCTACTAGACTTATAGATGGTAAAATTAATAAGCAACATATATACTGTGGCTGATGATGTAAGTGCTTTGGAGAAACATAAACCAGGAATGGGGCATAGGAATGCCCTAGTGAGGGGAAACCTTTTAATTTTAAATAGTGACTTCAGAGAAAGCCTCACCAAGATGATACCATTTGAGCAAGTCCTGAAAGAGATTAGTGATGGGCCATTTGTCTATCTGGGGAAAGAGCATTTTGACAGATGAAAGAACAAGATAAGGACACCCAGATCACATTTGCATGTAATATCAGAAAAGCCCCACAAATACAGAATTTCCACACATTATACTTTAGGGAGATTCAAAGCAAATACAAGGTAAATATTATCATCTAACTCTGAGTAACTGGAGTCCCTGAAAGCCACACTTTCCTTTTGATCCAGAACTTGGCTTAATAGAGAAAGAAGACAATGGCATTTTAAGGGAACCCTATCACACGTGTTCTTTCTAGTACAACTTTTGTGTGTTCTGGAAACGATGCACTCTAAAAGGGAAGAGAAGCTGGGCGTGGTGGCGCACACATGTAATCCCAGTACTTGGGAGGTGGAGACCGGAGGATCTGGGTTCCCGGCCAGCCTCAGCTACTTAGTGAGGCCCTCTGCAACTTTGAGACCCGGTTTCAAAATAAAGTATAAAAAAATAAAGTATAAAAAAATAGTTTGATGCAGCAGCTCCAGGGTTCTGGTCTAAACAAAATACACATGCATGAAACTACAAAACATACATTTTCTATGTTCCATGATTCTGTATTTGAGTGAAATGCCACTTAAAACTCGAACCACATAAAGACAAACAGTGAAATACATGCTAAAATTTTGAAACATTTTAATTTTCTTTACTAAAGATTATACCAAATAGCAAATAAAAACAACACCATCATGAGGCAAGAACAAGCATGAAAGAAAAAAAAAAAACACTTGTAATCCCAGTACTTGGGAGGCTGAGACCGGAGGATTGCAGGTTCATGGCCAGCCTCAGCTACTTAGTGAGGCCCTCCGCAACTTAGTGAGACCCTGTTTCAAAATAAAGAATAAAAAATAGGGCCGGGGGTGTAGCTCAGAGGTAGAATGCCCCTGGGTTCAATCCCCAGTACTGCAAAAAAAAAAAAACACTGTACACGTGATTACCTTTAACAAAATTCTTTTCCTACATTTTGAAACAGCTCTCACATTTTTATTCTATACTGGGGCTCACAAACCATATAACTTGGCCTTCCTTATGCCACAATGGTTGATTTGAATGGGTGTACGAATTCATCTAGGCCAATGGGACATAAGAGCATTTCATGTGGGGGTGAGGGAGAGAGTTGCGGTATTTTTATTTTTTATTTATTTTTGTCTTACTTTTTTTCCATGAACAAAGGGATATAAAATTTATCTTGCCAGGAGGACACAACCCTGGAGAGCCCGATGGCCATCTTGCTGCATGAGAAAGAAATCAACCCAGAAGAAAGTGAATCTAGGACGTGGAGAAACATTCCTGACAGTGTCATGGGCGCTCCTGCGCCCAGTTATGCCTTCCCCTCATAACTGCCTCTGTGTTCAGGCCAGTTGCGGTCAATTCCCTCTTTGCTCAAACCAGTTGGAACCAAGTTTCTACTACTTACTTCCAACCAAAACATTCCTAATAGAATTCGCCTGCCTCTGTGCCTCTAATGTGGCCCTGCTGCTTTGACTTTGCAACAAGGGGAAGCATCATGAGTCCTAACTTTCCCTTTTTTCCTTCCATTATGCAAAACACAGACCCGGCATGTTCTGGCTGCCCTGCTCTGCTCCAGCTGCATCTTCCTCTTTGTGCCTTTCTTCTACCGTCCCCACCTCTACCTGGACACCTCTTGACCTCACTTACTGCTACCACAGAGCTGCGTCACATCTTTCAGTACTCAGCTGGAATGCTCTTTCTCTAGAAAGAGCTCCCTGTTTGTCCTCAAAACCATGTTCTTCTTCTCTATTATTTTAAATATTATTTCAAATATGCACTTGTATGATAATAATTAGTTGCTCATATCCCACACTAAATTGGACATATTTCAAAGGTGTTTTTGCATTCTCCAACATACCTAAGACAGGTACTGATGCATACTTGTTATTCAATAGATATTGATTGAACTGAATTAAGTGAAGATATAGAGAAGAAAATCTAAGACACTGAAGAGGGCAAGAAGAATCAGTAGCCTGGATGAACACTGGTGGTGGCCCCTTAGAAGGTATGTTATGTCATTCTTAACTTAATGACACTCTTATCGATGGCAAAAAAATCAGTAATGTTCCAATGCTTAGAATGACATAAGGAGATAAACTACCACTTTCAACACTGGGTTCAAACCCCAGTACCACAAAAAAGAAAAAGGCATCCACTAAACATTAGGTGGAAATAATTATCAAAGTCTTCCATAGCAAACATTTACACATTCTAATAAAAGTGGAATCCTTTTAAGGAAAGAATACAAAGTGTCTAGTGTCACTAGAATAGGGCCCCTGGTCTTTTGCAACATTCTGGCTTTGTCTTGGCTCAAGTTTCTCCATAAAAAGACCCTGAGACAATGATAGGGGTACAAGTAGTTTACTTTGGAAGTGATGCCAGGAAGTAATACTTGTGAAGAAATGGGAAAGTGACAGAGAGAAGGGAGGAAAACTTAATACAGGCACACCTCAGAAATATTCTGGGTTTGGTTCTACACCACCACCATAAAATAATTATCACAATAATGCAAGTCACATAAAAAATTTTTCCCAGCACGTGTAAAACCTGTTTACACCACACTGTAGACTATTTTTATGTGCTTTTATTGGCACATTATAGTCTCACATCACAATGAAAATTAAGTTCACAGTAACATACATGCACACAGCACTTGGTGCCCCCCGCCTCCCCTCCCCCCTCAATACAGAGTACTGAGATTGACGTTGCTATATTCTCATGTGTACACATGGTTGATGGTAGTAATTCCATTAATGAACTTCATTCTTCCCCTTCCCCTTCCCTTAGATCGCTTCCCTGACTCCACTGAGGCTTCTCCGCTATTGCCTGGAGGCCCTTTTGTATCCCCACTACTCCCTAGCTTGCGCATATTAGAGAAAACATATGAACCTTCTCTTTCTGTGATTGACTGATCTCACTTAACATAATGCTCTCCAGGTCCTTCCATTTTCTTGTAAATGATATTATTTTGTTCTTTTTTATTGCTGAGTAGAATTCCATTTTGTGTGTTTCCCATAATTTTGTGATCCATTCGTCTGTTGATGGGTACCTAGGTTGGTTCCATAATTTGGCTATTGTGAATTGTGCTGCTATGAACATAGGCATGCATAAATTGCTATCGTTTTCTGGTTTCATTCCCTTTGGAATGATGCCCAGTAGTGGTATAACCAGATCGTATGGTGGATCCATTCCCAATTTTCTGAAGAATCTCCACACAGATCTCCATAGTGGTTGAACTAGTTTGCGCTCCCACCAACAGTGCAGGAGAGTTCCTACTTCCCCATATCCTCACCAACATTTATTGTTATGTCTGAAATAAACAAAGTAAATACCTTAGTTAAAAATACTTTATTACTAAAAAATGCTCATGATCATCTAACTCCTGGAAAAATGGAGCCAACAGATTTGTTTGACACAGTTTGACACAGACCTTCAATTTGTTGTGGACAGTGCATTATCTGTGAAGCATAATAAAGTAACGCACAATTAAATGCAGTAGGACTATAAAGAGTGAATGAATGAGCAACTTATTGCTGTAGGCAATTTGATGCTAATCCTGCTGAGGGTCCTCTGAGAATCTTTGTGGAAGACACACTGATATTTCCTTCATCTCTAGGCGAAAGCCATATCCAGGGCATTATCGCTCCAGCATGTCTGGCCTTCCCTGTTCTGCCTGCTCCTGCAGTCAAAGAAGGCATTTCAGCAAAGAAACACAGAAGGCTGCAAGTATACGAGCACACTGTGTATGTGTGTCCTAGGGTATGCTGGGAAAGATTGACAACCTCTGCACAGGTTCTGGTGTGTACATATGGCATACTGCTATAGTGCCAGTATTTATCTATTGTGAATATGCTATGTGCTAGGCATTGCTTCAGATGTGGATGAAAAAACACTGAAAATAATGGAGTAGCCAGGTGTGGAAGTGCACGCCTATAATTTCAGTACTTGGGAGGCTGAGTCAGGAGGATCGCAGATTTGAGGACAGCCTCAGCAACTTAATGAGACCCTGTTTCAAAATAAAAAAAATAAAATAAATTAAGACTGGGGGTGTACCTCCGAGGTAAAATGTCCCTGGGCTCAATCCCCAATACCACCACCACCACCAAAAAAAGAAAATAACAAAATAATAGAGTAAAATTTCTGTCATTATGAAGCTTGTAGACCACTAGAAAAGATACATATTAACTAAACAATACTATACAAACATATGGAGCATGTTTTATAAAGTTCAGAAAACTAAAAAAAGTATAGTATGAAAATTTGATCTTGTCTAAGATTGAGGAAGGGTTCATAGAGAACGTTAGGTTTGAGATAATGAAGGAAAGATAAGTAAAAGTGTACTAAGAGATACTTTGCATAAATCTTAAAAGAGAAATACAGCTGGAGTTTAAATATACAAGAGGAAGAGCAGCAGGAGATAAAGCCAGACAGGCAAGCAGAGACCAGATTCTACAGAACCTTACGGGATATATTTAAAAACTGTTGTTTTAAAATAAGAACCATGATAAGAGAAATGAAAAGCCATTGGAAGATTTTAAGAAGTAAAAGTGTGTGTGTGTGTGTGTGTGTGTGTGTGTGTGTGTGTGTGTGGTGTGAAAGATTGATCTGGTAGGGATTGGTTTATGAAAGTACAGAGCAGATGTGAGAAGTACACTATGCAGTGTGTAAGTGGTAGAGTGGACACAAACTGTATCTTGGACTACAAAATCATCAGAGTCAAAAAGTAGATGAACTGATATAAAATTGGCAAGACTTGGTGATGAATTAGACATGAGAATAAGGTAAGAGAGGGAATCGCCATAAAGATACTTCCGTCCATTCGTGTGTGTGTGTGTGTGTGTGTGTGTGTGTGTGTGTGTGTGTGTTACTAGGGATTGAACCCAGGGGCATCTGGCCTCTGAGCTATACTCCCAGCCCTTTTACGTTTTTCTCTTTGGAACAGGGCCTCACTAGATTGCTGAGAATGTTCCATTTCTACTTGTGGCTTTTGCTTAATGGACTCCCATCAAGGGAGACGCTGTCTTGTTCATTGTTGTGCTTGGACAGTGCCTGAACATGTCTGTTTGGATGATTTTTTTTAAATATTAGAGAAGGAACAAATTTAGATAAGGTAAGAATACTTCATTTTGGACATGACCTCAAGACAACCAAGTGAAGATGTCAGCATTTGGAAATAATGAGTTTGCCACTCCCCAGAAGGTCTGGTCTACAGGTATAAATCCGGGAGATTCACATATATTTGAAAATTGAAACTCTGGCCATAACTGAGATTGCCTGGAAAAATAATTTAGTTCCAGGAGGAACTTGATGGCTCACAAATTAAACCTAATGGATAAGTGCAAATCAATTTCTCCTTTGAAATTTTATATAAATATAATATTTTTTCTATAAGAAAATTGGGAAGACAGCAGTTCGGGTATTGTTTTTTGCTTTGCTTTGTTTTTTAATATTGTCTTGATTTCCCAGTCTCTTGGAGCTAATTTTGGTTTTCTCTCAGACATAATTTCCACCCAGACACAAACACACAAGTGGTTCTCACATTTTAAAAGTCAGTGATAAAGATTAACAAAGATTGAACTATTATAAATAAGAAAACTATTCAACAGTGCTCTCAAATCACTTTGTTTAGCCTCTAAATTTTCTAAAATGTGAAGTTAATTACTTAGTGGGCCATAATGGCAAATAAAATTAAATGGGAAGCAGGCACATAGTTGTCAATAGAAACAATCCCAGAAACAAAACAATTGCTTAGTTGTCCGTCAATAAAGTGAAGGGAGAGAGAGAGAAAAAAAGCCTCTTTCTAAATGGCTTTTTGTTTTAAAACAGAAACACAACACACACATCAAATGAATAGTTAGTTTTTATTCTCTAATCTAACAATACCATAAATATACATGAAAGCCTTTAACCTCTGGAATCCTATAACTCTGTTGACTAGAAAAATGGCGGTTACATATTTGTAATGTTGACAACAACGCCAAATAAACTGAAATGAATAAATTGAAAGTTCAGGAAGTTCTTACTTTACAATTTGCTCACTTCAGATTTTCTTGAATGCTTGTTTAAGGCTCTCATGCTACTGGGGATAAAATAAATAGAAGTGAAGAGAGTGGCATTCCTCCCCCAAGTCATAAAGAACTAAGTGAAGATCGATGTTGGGTTTGGATCAGCGTATGTCTCAGATCAGGGCTCTTTACAGCCCTGGACACTCATTTACCTTCACCTCCTTGCGAGTCCCTCTATTAAAATGAGCCTCTGTTCTATCATGTAGATTAACCTAGGGGTCATTATTCTAAATAAGCAAGTGGCATGAAATATGAAGTTGAATTTGAATTTTACTGAGTCACCATGATCTGCTTATCCGTGAATTGAAGAAGAAAACCAAGGAAAAGTGGGCTCACGCTGGCGCATCCATGGGTGGGCCTATCCCTTAGGTGACACCAACCGCTAGTTATTCAGGGCGATTTGATTCCGCCACGGCTGGGCTGTCAGAAGCTTGTCAAGCACACTGAGGTTCTTCTCACTTTGGGATTTCGGTCCTGTTTGCATGGAATTTTCTTTTACTTATAACTGTTTCTTTTTGTTTTTCTTTCAGAGTTACACCAATCTAAACAGGACCATTGCTTTGCCATCCCCCTTATTCTCCACACAGCCATCTGCCTTTGGCTTTCTATATAGCACTTTGGGAGCAAATAAGTAATTGGATGGCGATCATCTTGTTGACTTGCTTATCCCTTGTTTTTCTCACCAGATTGTGAGCTTTGTGAGAGCTGGGCTTTGCTTTGTTCACTAATTTATAACCAGAGGCTGGTACATGATAAGCACTTAGTAAATATGTACTGAATGAATGAGCAACGTGGTCAGGTAGTAAGTGCCCCCTCCACCTTAGAGAATCGTTGCATGCATCTCCAAACAGCAGCCTGGTTGATGACCGAAGTTCAGAATCTACTCTGAGTAAAAATCAGGAACCCAAACCAAAATCTGGACATTTTTGCTGCAAAACTATCATTTTTTTTTCTCTCTCTCTTGTTTGAGATATGCTGACCATAGAATGTTCCATTCATGTTTAATTTTGCAACTCTTTTTAGATCTTGGGATTTTATTTTTAACCTTTTTCTAACTCAAAATGAGCATTTTGGTCAGTGCTGATGGGTATGCAGTGTTGATTCCAGAGCAGTGGAATGAAAATGTAAGGGTTTTATTTCTAGAAAGTTCACTATTTGAGAGATCATGAGAAGCTAAAGGCTCAAACATATCTAATCTTTTTAAATCAGCATCTCCCCCAAATTTTTTCAAGAAAACGGTTGTTCCAAGAAGTGATAATGCATCATGCTATATATACTATGTCTATATAGTATACATATCATATATACACCATATACAACCTCTACCTATCTACCCACCTTCATATATGGACAGTATTGATGTAGTCAAATAAGTACAGTAAATACTGAGCTAAACGAGATTAAATAGGCCTATAATTGTCTATCTTCTCAGAGCTTTTATCCATATGTGAATATGATTATGAATTTCCAAAACAGGGTACAGTACTCAGCATTTCCCAGACCTTCTTACCCTAAAGTCCTCATCATCTGGTGTTGTTTTACAGAAACATTTATTCCACAGAGTAGAGTATATAAAATGCTTTTCTAGAGAGCATTTAAATTCTAATTTAAGATTTTTATTCTAAAACCAAAGGAATTTCAAGAGAACATCTCACTCAGCTTCTTTATCACATGCCACAAACTCAGATTCATACTGCTGTGTGGCAGGTATATAATGAAGCAACTGGGCCAGGTGATCACTGTGACAACTGGAAAACATGTGCCCAACATGGGACAGAAAAGACTGAGTTTCAGCTTCAGTGTCAAGTAATGACATTGGTAGAAGAAATGTTCTAGATTCTTCAATTTTCAAAGAAAATTAAAGTCCTCCAATTGGCAGTTCTTTTAATTTGAAAAAAATAGTTTCAGAATAGTCAACATTTCCTTGGTATAGAGAATGAAGAAAGGGTCAGATCAATGTAAAATGGTATAGCTTCTATAGAAAATAGTATGGGAGGTTCTCAAAAAATTAAAAATAGAATAATCATATGGTCCAGCCATGCTTCTTCTGGATATTTGCACATAAGAATTGAAATTAAAATCTTGAAGCTATATTAACATCCTCATGATCATACTAGGCATGATTCATACTAGGCAAGATGTGGAAACAACCTAAATGTCCACCAATGGATGAGTGGATAAATGAAATGTGATTTATACACATAACGGAATATCATTCAACCTTTACAAATCAGGAAATCCTGGAATGTTCAACAACATGTTTGAACCTTGAGGTCATTATGCTAAGTAAATCAGCCAGGCAGAGAAAGATAAGCAATGTGATTCCACTTATATCAACTGTCTGAAACAAACTCACACAGGCAAAGAGTGGAGTGGTGGTGGCCAATGGCTGGGGGGTGGGGGAGAGGTGAGGAGTTGCTATTGAGTGGGTAAAAATTTTCAATTATGCACGATGAATACATTCTAGAGATCTGCTGCACAACATTGTACCTAGAGTTAACAATGTGGTACACTTAAAAACTTAAGAGGACCAATCTCATGTTAATGGTTCTTGCCATAAGAAAAAGGATTAGTGTTTAAAAGAAAGGGCCAGATAATGGTATTAAGAGTATATGATGTCCTCCAAGATGAGCTTATTCCATGGAAGAGATCTATTATTGTTGTATATTATATAATGTCCTGTTCTCCAAAAATAGAAATTTCTAAAAAAATCATGAAAGACCACTTTACTTGAAAAAATACCAGAATTTTTCAAAGAGAAACTTGAATAGCTCCTAGAAACAATAACAGTAATATCAGTTTACAACTTACAAAGTAGTGGGGAAAAATTAGCAGTGTCGACAACAGCATTGATTTTGCTGTCAGATAAGCTTGTTCCAATCCCAACTCATCTCTTACTGGCTGGCTGATTTTCAGCAAGGCTAACTTAGAATGAATGAAATAGGAGTACCTGCTTAAAAGGTTACTTAAGATTCCACATATATGACATGTTCAAAGTTCTAAAAGTACATTGAAAAAAGCTGGGTGTGGTGGCACACACCTATTATCCCAGAAGTTAGAAGTTAAGAGTTAGAGACAGGAAGATGGCAGGTGAAAGACAAGCCTCAGCAACTTAGTGAGACCCTTGGTAAATTAGTAAGACCATGTTTCAAAATAAAAGTAAAATAGGACTGGGGGTGTAGCACAGAGGTAGAACACCCCTGGGTTCAAACCATGGTACCAAAAAAAAAGGAAAAGAAAGAAAAAAAAAGGACAAAGAAGAGAGATCAGTGGTTGTCAGGGGTTAAGGCTGACATGAAGGAATTTCATTGTGGGGATGAAATAGTTCTGGATTTTTCTTTTGATGAAGGTTATATGAATAGATGCATGTGCTAAAATTTCATGGAACTATATACACACACACCCAACAAAAAGCATGTAGAAACTGATGCAATCCTACTAAGGTCTAAATTTAGTTACTAGTATGAGAGCAACGTCAGGTTTCTGGTTTGCACAGTGTACTATGGATGCAGAAGTTACCGTCACTGAAGAAAGCCAAGTAATGAGGACACAAGAACTCTCTGTACTGCTCTGCAACTTCTAATGAGTCTTAACCCATTCAGAATAGAAAGTTAAATGAAAAAAAAGAAACAGGCTTATTAATAGGTAATAATGGTGCGAAGAATTTAGCACAATGTCCAGCTCATTATTAAAACACTCTCAAAATGGTAGACATAAGTATTTTGGTTATTAAATCTAAGACTTGAAACAGAATTACAAAAAGGTAATATATGTCATTGAGAAATGAAGTTTATCTGTTGTCTAAGGGGTTGAATTTTGAATATTGAGAGCAATAAAAGGGCAAATTTTGAAGAAATAATATCATTAAGAACTCATCAGCTTCAAACTCATTTCTCATTGCCCACCCACTATCATTTCAGTCACTTGACATTATACCCAAGAATCATCAACACATTACTGAAAAATTTGTTTTTGCTCTAAATGGTTGCATAATTTACTGTAAATGTCACACTAAACTTTTCAATCTTTAGACATTTTGATACTAATGATGCTTTAAATACTTAGAGTTCACTAATAGCTCTAATGCATTATAAATAGTTTATTGTTTAATTACCTATTTTAATTCATCACAAGGTTTAAGCAGTGGGCAAAAATAAATTGTGATAAGTTTTTATAGGCAAGTAAACTGAATTTCTGATGAAAATAAATGTTCCCTCCTCTTGAGTAAACTTTAAAACTAGAATTATTAGAAGTTTAAGGTATATAAATCTTTATTTTCTGCTTCCTAGGTGTACAGCTATTGGAGAAATAATAAGTCTGATGCTCCAGTTTAATCAAGAATTGTGAAAAACATATTCTAATCATGAATTAGAGGTTCCATATCTAATCTATTACCTTGAAAATATCCTGATTAAGATATAATGAATAGAGAATGTCATTTGAAGTTGTAAAATATGGGCTTTGTCATTGTTATTGATTCAACAGAATTTTTGAATTGATAAATTCAACATATCGAGCTTGTATTAAGTACCAGTGACTCTTCTAAATACTAGGGAGATGGACAAAAATCCCTACCCTTATGGTGCATACATTCTAGTATGGAAGACAGATAAGTACATATGCAGTGGAGCATAAAGCACTCCATGCTAAAAAACAATGTGAATCCATACTAAAAATTGCAGGGTGAGCCAGGTGTAGTGGTGCATGCTTGTGATGCCAGTATTTGGGAGGCTGAGGCAAGAGGACTGCAGTTTCAAGGCCAGCCTCAGCAACTTCATGAGACCCTATTTCAAAGTAAAAAAATAAAAAGGGCTGGGACTGTAACTCAGTGTTATAGTATACCTAGGATCAATCTCGAGTAAAAAAAAAAAAAGTAAGGGATGAATGAGAGAGATGGGCCAGGGAGGCCTCTTCAAGGAGGAAACATTTGCGCAGATATTTGAATGAGACAAGGAAATGAGCCATTTGAATATCTAAGAGAAGACTATTCCCAGAAAAGGGAGTAGTAAGGACAAATGTCCTCAAAAGGGATGAGTTTGGCAGGTCTAAGGAACAAGAGAAAGCCACTGTGGTTAGACCAAGTTAGTGCTGATGAAGATGAGGCAGTCCGGACAGGAGGAGATAGGTCCTAGGAAAGGGCTGTGGGTATCACTGGCTGGAGGAGAAGCCTCTAGAAGACTTGAGTGTGGGTGTCATTGTCTGGTTGGATTTTTAGAAGCTCGGTGTAACTGCTGGATGGGTAACCAGCAGCAGGTGCAGCAGAATAAACAGGGAGAACTTGGTAACTTAGTAGATGGTCTTCCAAGTGAGAAGCAGCTGGGCCCCTTATCACCAGGTGAAGTTACTTAGTCTCTTCAGCCCCAGCTTCTTTATGTACAGATTGTGGGTAGTAAACAAGATGTTATTATACACTTCTTAAACTCGACTTCAGAAACGAAACAATCTTGCAGGCTGACCACAAGAGTCTGCATTTAAAATCAACCGCATGCTAATGTTCCACACTAGGGAAAACTGAAGTAATATTTTACAGAATTTATTTCCCATATAGTGTATAAATTTGGAAAAGACCCTAACGTATGAAGAACAACATAAAAAGTACAGCCATTTCAAACATGTAAAAGTAATGATTCCTAATATGATACCATTTTCTCTCTGAAGATATGCTTTTGGAAACTTGCTTTATTCAACAGAAGCATTTAATATCCTTCAAATAATTAAATACCCTTTGAAACATGAACTTTTACTTGTTTCCAGACAATTATGTAGTTTTCATAACTATAAACAGTGCTGTAATAAATGTGCTTTATGTAAATCTTTGTATATACAGCTGGTTATTTCACTAAATTATTCTTTTAAAAGTAGGGAAGTGGTTGATACATACATATATTTATATTAGCATACATTGACATGTTTCTTAAAACTAGTTCTAGTTACCCATTCAATATGAGCCTGGAAAAGGAGTTTTGACCCTTCTAGGGCTTTTCTGGGTCCTCTAAAACCCTAAAAGGGTTCTACCTCTGTGGGGCATTTTACCTCTGAACTATACCCTGAGACCTGTTTTATTTTTTATTTTGAAACGGGGTCTTACTAAGTTACCATGTGCTGGCCTTGAACCTGCAAACGTCCTGTCTCAGCCTCCCAAGTACTGGGTCACCGATCTCATAGTTTCTCTGTTTGTCTGTTCTTCATGGGACGTGCATGCTGCAGACTTTTCTTCATGGAGATCTTACATTGTATACATCTAGGCTCTCAGAACCTCCCTAGGTGTGCAGCTGGATTGGACCCTGTTGATTCCCTCCATGACTGTCTTTCTCACCTTCTTCCTTTGCTAACAGTGACCCCACTGTGTTTAGGTATCGGCAATTTACATGAGGAAATAAGGCCCCTCTACCAGTCCTGGGGAAGGGAGGGGGATGAATATTTTTGTAATCCACTGGTAGGGTGTAAATCTTTTTTCTAATTGGTCTTTGCCACCAATTAGTGGCACGTGAACTACATCTAGAAAATAAGACATGGGGGATAAGCTGGAGGCTTCTGACCCTAAAATCTCTTCTTCCACAGATAAAAGGAAAGATGTTCTCTAACAGCCTTGGCCACTGCCCTGCTTCCTGTTTTGGAATGAAAAATATGATACGCAGAAACTTGGCAGCTATGATGTTAACCTTAGCAAATTTCAGGATGAAAGCAAACAGGTCAACAATGGCAGAGCAAAAGGATAGAAGATGTCCGGCTTCTTGGTGACATCTCTCAGACCTAGCAGAAATCTTGAAGCTTCCTACCTAGATATTTATTATTATACAAGAAAATTAAGCCGGGTGTGGTGTGGCGCACGCTTGTAATCCCAGTACTTTGGGAGGCGGAGACCAGAGGATCCGGGTTCCCGGCCAGCCGCAGTGCGCACGTGCGCGCGCACGCGTGCGCGCTCTCTCTCTCTCTCTCTCCTCTCTCTATCTATCTAGTGAGGCCCTCTGAACTTCGTGAGACCCGGTTTCAAAATAAAGCATAAAAAAAAATAGGGCCGGGGGTGTAGCGCGGAGGTAGAACGCCCCTGCGTTCAATCCCCGGTACCGCAAAAAAAAAAGGAAAACTAAATGTCCTTGCTGCTTAAAGCCACTATTCTGGTTGCTTATTAATTGCTGTTGAATACATCCTGTTTAATTAATGAGGCTATCTGATCAACTTGTCTACAAATAGACATTCACTTGCTTCCCACACCACTACTCTTAATTTGAATGTTTGCGCCATACTGGAAAGGGGAAAAAAAGGAAGAAATGTCTTCCACACCCCTCACACAACCTCTTCCAAATAACACCTAGCCTGAGCTGGGTGTGATGGTGCACATCTACAATCTCAATACTTGGGAGGCTAAGGCAGGAGGATCGCAGGTTCACCCTCAGCCTCAGAAACTTAGCCAGGTAGAATGCCCCTGGGTTCAATCCCCAGTACCACAAAAAAAGAGAGAGAGAATGCAAACAAATAATACCAAGCCTGAAATCTTGGGTAGTAAATAAAAATGAAAGATTTTAGCCAATGAGTTATTTGTTTATTGGCTGTCCAGCTCCCGATTTCCTCTTCCAAATTGTTGTCAGTTTGTGAAGAGATTAATGTATTGGATAAAATCTTGTGAAATTAATCAGGGCCCTGTCTTCTTTTAAGGCAAACAGATAATTCCTCTCTGCAAATGGAAATTTGAGAAAGGTAAGATGATACCAAAAATGGTTGAAATTCTAGTCGTTTTTACTAGTGGCATCACTAGATAAAAGAGAAGATACACTATACAAGTTCAGGAAGATATTATTCGAAACTCTTCAAATAGGAGAGACTGAACTCAACTCCACTGAAACAAAGGGGTGGTGACTTTAAGCACTGGGTGATCTAGTGGATATTACTGGAGGACTTGAGGGGGAGATCTGCCAGTATGCGCAGGTCCTCTGTGTTTCATTAATTGGCTCTATTGAAGTTAGACTTTAACCCTCCCATGGGGGTGCTTTCTTAAGGTTACCTTTCAAAGGGACAGTTCCCTTGTTCTTAAGAAAGACATCCCTTGGTTATAAAGCTGCAAAGTGACTAAAAGATGTACATCTAAAAGGAATAGGATTCATTATTTTAAGTTTTCCAAAAGTACTCTAAGAAAAGGGACCTCAGGGGTCTAGAGTCAAGAAGAAATCTGTCTCAAGTTTGGTCAAGCTAAGGAAAACATGAAGACCATCTTGGTCAATGAACTTGATGCTTCTCTTTCTGTGTTCTCCTAATCGCTCCCTGTCTTGGAGACTTGTGCTAAGGAATTAAATGAACCTCTCACAACATTTCAGCAAACCCCCTTTTATCTTAAATGGCAAAGTCCCCCTGATAAATGAAGATTGCATTCTTTAGGCCAGGCGTGGTATAATCCCAGTACTTAGGAAGCTGGAACAGGAGGATCACAGGTCCAAAGCCAACCTCAGCAATTTAGCAAGATCCTCGGCAACCTAGCAAGACCCTGTTTCAAAAACAAAAGATAAAAGGGCTAGGGGTATAGCTTAGAGGTAGAATGCCCCTGAATTCAATCCCCAGTATCACACATATACACACATGCACGCGCGCGCACGCACGCGCACACACACACACACACACACATACACACACACACTGCATTCTTTATATTTCTTTGTTTTAAAAATTAGGAAATAGAACTGCATTCCCTACTGAGAGTAAATCATATCAGAATTGGTAGGAAACAAGGCATCGGACATGGAAACCAGAGATCTGGATTCTAGTTTTAGTTCAGTCACCATGTGTTTGGGCTCTGAGGCTCATTTATCTCAACTTGACATGCAAGAGGATTGGACCAGATGGTCTCTGAAGTCCCTTCCAAATGTGGTATTCCAAAAGTCTGTGATAATGTTGACCAGTTAAATGAAAGCATCTTTAGAAGTGGGGGCAGGGCGGGGGAGATCACTCCTTTAATCCCAAATTTTCATTATCTGGAAAGAATAAAGATAGTTTTTTGCCAAAATTGTTCATGGTTTAGCAAAAATGACATCATGGACAGAATCTCAATCAGTAAGTTTGATTAGATGGGAGTTCAAAGTGGACATAATTTACTTGTACTTCAAAGAGTCTCTTAGCATAGACCTACATGAATAACCAACATAAAATGGTAGGCAGGTACAAAGGAAAAGACAAGAACCATACTCAGAAGACAAAGAGTTATCTTATAAACAAGAGGACACTTTAGAACAGCAACTTTAGAGTGAACACACACACACACACACACACACACAAACACACACACACACACACACACACACACACATGCAAAACCCAGAGCTTTTCAGAATAAATTCATTTTGCAAGCAATCTGAAAGTAGCAATCCAGAGCAATGAGACTGTATGGAACACATTTTATTAACAAAGGGGTTTCATTTAGTCCAAAAAGGGACTTAACTCCCAAAGCACACCCAGGTGTAGCTCACCACACTCCAGCATGATGTGCAGTGCACAAGCGTAACTCTCACAGCACACACGAGTGTGGCACAACACACCCAGGATATCCGGGGCAACACACAGGCACCAGGCACAAGGTGTAGCACCCAGGCATGATGGGCAATGAGCAGGCATGAGGCCTGCTGACCAGGAGCAGCCTGATAACCACATCTAGTCTCTAACAACCTGAGGACTATAGTTGTCAGCACCTGAGACTGAAAACTCACAGCTCTGGCGGAAGAGCCCTGCCACCTTGCCATGCTGACCACCAATCATGAGGCTGAACGCTGACCCAGCCAGCCGTGCTGGTAGCCATTGGGCAAGTCCTCGCCTTCAGTTGTGGTTGAGCACTGGGTAAGGTCAGGCCTGAAGACCCGGACCAGACTCACAACTGACCCAGACCTGAGACCCCCGACACAGCCAACAGAGCTCAGTGGTACATGGACTGTCCAACCCACATTTCAGGTTGTACTAATTCTCTCTCTCTCTCTCTCTCTCAGTCCCTCTCTCTACCCCAAAACATCATAAGTTGGTGTGAAATACTATAATTGGGTTGAGTATTAATGAATAAAGAACCTGCCTTGGTCACAATTGTAATAAACATTCTTGAAAAGACCGTGTTTTGGTTGTTTTGCATGATGTGAATCTGCTCAGAACAGAAATAAGATCAGAAAATCACGCCAGGTGGGGTGACTAAAGCTTTCTCTCCACAATAGGACAAATGGAGTGTATCATAGGGGATTGGGAATTTAAGAGAGTAGAAAGTTCTTACAACAGCTTCTACCTATGATGGATCCAAAGAATGCTTTTAAAATTAATTACTATTTTTTTTATTTTTATGGGGCTAGGAATCCAACGCAGGGCTTCACACATGCTAAGCATACACTGTACCACTGAGTTACACCCACTAGCCCATGAAGAATGTTTTAAAATTAGAAGATCAGTTATTGAAACCCTTGCATTCTATCAGGATACAATCCATTGAGAAAGGGAATAGAGTCAGAAACAGTAGCTGAAATTTGTGGCTAGAAACTGCTGAACATGCCAGGCATGGTGGCGCAAGCCTGTTTTCACATTGCTTGGGAGGTTGACACAAGAGAATCAGGGTTTGAAGTCAGCCTCAGCAATTTAACGAGAACCTGTTTCAAAATAAAATAACAACAACAACAATAATAATAAAAATAATAATAATAATAATAATAATAATAATAATAACAACAACAACAAGGCTGGCACTGTAGCTTGGAGGTAGAATGCTGCCAGGTTCAATCCCCAGTAGTAAATAGAATTCAACTTCACACTGGTCTGAATTTTCTTTCCCTGTGGTGTCCTTGCTTGGTTTTGGTATCAGGGTAGTGCTGGCCTGGTAAAATTAGATTGGAAGTGGTCCCTCTTCTCATTTTTTGGAAGAATTTGAGGAGAGTTAGCTAATTCTTCTTTAAATGTTTGGTAGAACTCACAAGTGAAGCCATCAGGCCCTGGGCTTTTCTTTTGGGGGAAGTTTCTAATCACTGATTCAAACTTTTTACTCATTACTGATCTGTTCAGATTTTCTTATTTTTCATAATTCAGTCTCATTGTGTTGTATCTGTCTAGAAATATATATATATATATATATATATATTTAAATCATGTATGTATTTAAATATATATATTTACACTTTTTTTCTAAGTTATCCTGTTTGGTACAGAATTGTTCATAACAAACTTATGATCCTTTGTATTTCTCTGGCATTATTTGAACTATCTCCTTTCTCATTTCTGATTTTATTTATTTGAGACTTCTCTCTTTTTTCTTAGTCAAGCTTAAGGTTTGTCATTTTTATTTATTTTTTCAAAAAAACAACTCTTGAGTTTCATTGAACTCTTATATTGTTTTCATGGTTTCTATTTCATCTATTTCTGTTCTATCCCTCATAATTTTCTTTCTTCTATTAACTTGCTTTAGTTTATTATTTTTCTTAGTTAATTGAGGCATAAAATTCATTGAGGTATAATGTAATTGGGAGCTTTCTTTTTTTTTAATGTGTACATTTATCACTATGAATTTCCCTCCTGGAACTGCTTTTGCTGCTTCTCATAAGTTTTGGTATACTGTGCTTTCTTAATCTCTACGTATTTTTTGCTTTCCTTTAAAATTTCTTTTCTGATCAATTGGTTGTTTGACAGTGTGCTCTTTAGTTTTCACATATTCATGAATTTTCCAGTTTTCTTTCTGTTAATACCTAGTTTCATATCACTGTGGTCGGAAAACAAAATACTCGATATGATTATAATCTTCTTGAACACATTAAGACTTCCTTTACCATGTCTTTCCAGAGATAACTACTTCTTTTTTCAGCATCAGCTCAATGTTATCTCTTCAGAGAGACATTGTTTAACTGGCCAATCTAAAGTAACCTCACATCCTGGGTAACTCTTTATGTTTTTCATGGTTCTTATTCTCATCTGAAATTATCTAATTTACCTGTTTATTTCTTTTTCCCTATAAATACCATGTATACCAAGTATACAAATATCATGAGGTTAAGAAAGGTGAATATCATATATTTTCTTAGGTTCCTATTTTCTACAAAATATATAGAATATTTGCTGGGGAATGAATGAATTAAATTTATAGTGGTTGTCCAAGAAAGAAAAAATAAAGAAAAATGTTGCTTCATTAGTCCTGAAATATTCTTCAGTGGTCTGTTTATCTGAGCCTGAGTTCTTGGCACATATTATTAATAATTTTGTCATTGGCTACAAAGCACAATTGAACCAAATATCTTCACTATAATTAATAAGAGGTTAAAAACCTCCAGTATCCTTAATGTGTTAAGGCTATTCATACTGGTTGAATAAAATCAAAGGCATTGTCATATATTTTTATTTTTCAGTGAGTGTTGTGTAACTTTGTTGACAACTGGCTCCCAGGATTTAATTTAATGTTATACTGAAGTATGTTTTAGCATTTTTGCACACATCCATCTCCAATCAAATTAAATCAAGTCTGCTTCATCAGCCAGATATAAACTGTTGTGAAATTCAAATTCCTTCCTGAATATCAGGGAAGATGCTCTATGGTGCCACATGGTTTTCAATTTCTGTTCAACATCCAGCTGTAGTTGTTATTCTTATCCCAGGGTTTGACTTTTTGCCATTTCTATAAGAAAACTATTTTTTATTAAGTCCAAAGATAAATCTGGGGGCCCCAACAAGCCTAGGGAATATCAGTTCCAAAGTTAATGCTTAGCTTTTCAAACAATAATCTTGTTTTCTAATCTGCTAAATAGTTTCCCTGGAAAACTAGTTTAAACACTGATAAATGATTGAAAGTTAATTTGTCTCCTCCCCACCTCTGCCTGCTCTCACTAGCCTTTCATCAAGGTAATTTAATCTAAGCCAAAAGTAGTGTTATCAGATTCCAACACCATCTCATTTGAGGTCCCAGGAGGTTACTGCTAGCTTGTTTTGCATATGTCTGATTCTTTACTGCTTTCAGTGGAATTAATATTAACTGCCCATTTGTGGTCCACATCAATGCATTCAAGACTCTTTGATTGGAGCCCCTAATGGAAAGACATCAGATGATAAGGCAAGTGATTTCTCCACCTTCCTTTCTGTGTCTGACATGATTAATGTGATTAATGAGGTGACCAGGAAACCTGAACTGCTTGTCACTATTGGACTGCTGATATAATAGTCAAGGCTCAAAGGTAGGGGATTTTTAAGAACAAACGTCTTCTCTCTGTTCTCCTACTTTATCAAGGAGATAAACAACCTAACCTTGTGTGAACCTCTTTGTAATAGTAAACATTTTATAACTGTAAATGCTAAGAAAATGACAAATGAGCGCTTATTCGGTTTCAAATTATTTGAGGTGACGAATATTTTAGAGCGTAACATGCATTTCAGATAACTGAATGTCTCAGTCAACATTCTCACTGCTTAATCCAAGACAACTGACCACACAACTTAGAGGAAGGGAGATTTATCTGCTTACAGTGTTTTGGCAATCTCAGAGTTTCAATCCACATCAGGCAAGGTTACATCTGCAGAGCTCAGCCCATGGCAGTGGGAAGGAGAGAGGGAGAGAGCAAAGGCTCAGCTCTCACATCATGGGGGCTAGAAGCAAGTGGGAGCACAACCAAGCAAGGGGATTCAAAGACAAAATCACAGTCCCTAAGTCCACACACCCAGAGACCTACCTTCTCCAGACACACCCCACCTGCCTAGTTACCACCCAGTAAATCCATTACAATGGATTTATCCACCAGTGAGACGGCAACCCTCATAACTTAATCAATGATGAACCTTAGTACAATGAGCTCTTCAGGGGACATTCTATATCTAAACTAGAAACTAACAGCTGGATCCTGACCTTTTCAAAAAAGTGAAGGAAGGTATATTGACAGCAGTGGAAGTTACTGGCTCATGTTAGTAAAAAATAGAGAGCAGTAGGTTTTGCTTTAGAAGTAGATGGATCTGCCCTGCCTTTCCTTTCCTTATCTCCTTCTCCCCCTTTCCATTTTCCTGCTCTAATTTTCTATGTTGTTTTTTAGAACACTGGGATAAGACAAAGAAAGGGAGTAGGAGGAGGAGAGAGAAAGAGACAGAGACTGTCTTTTCAAAACCTTGTTCTAGTAAGATCAAAAAAGAGATATAAAACTGGACTTAGGTTACCTGCTCAGGCCTGGAGGAAGGAATATAATATATGCCGATGAGTTCACTTGAGACACAGGCTCAGTCCTAAAGCAAAGGAAAGTAGTCAGTTAGCCCCAATATGAAACATACACTTGAGAACGGAAAACTGCAATGGCTTTTTATCCATAAGAGGAAAAACATAGTCCTGAGTAGCAAAATAATAAAATAAAACATCTACCATATGAAAAATAACCAATTTCCAAGGAGATATTGGATTTGCATTGACTCAATTTTTTTTCTAAAAAAAAATTGACTGAGGGGGATTTTCATATCTGACTGATAGAAATACAAGCCTTAGAATTTTCCTGGAGAGCAATTTGAAAACAATTTATATATGAATGCGTGCCTTTTTCCAGGCAACTGCTCCTGTAGGACTTTATATTAATAAAATAATAATATATCTTCACAAAATAATGTTCGCTAGAATGACATTTATCTCAGTGTATATATAAAAAAGAATTGATAGTAAACTAAGTGTCCAAAAAAATTAGGGGCAGATTTATAAGTACTGGTTTAAAAATATTCATTTGTTAATGTTATTTATTTCTTCATGTATATAATTTGGGAAGCTATATACCAAGAGGCTAGAAATATCTTTTTCCAGGGAGTTGAAATATGGGTGATTTTTCATGCTTTCTTTTTATTAATTTCCCCAATATGTATAAATACCAACTGATGGGGATCTTCTTACCCCCAAAATTTAATTGGTCTCAAGATCTAAGTTGTAATGGCCCTTGCATGGCCCTTTACTAAGCAACTATTTAAATAGGTAGATAGGTCAGAGGCCTTTTGGATTTTGCATGGAGGGGCTAAAAACCAATTCTGCCCAACCACTTTTCAGTTACAGTTAAGACCCACTGGGACCTTGTAACTAGATCACAGTCTCTGTAAACAAACTCTGCAGATGTCAGCACCTACAAACACAGCTTTATGCACAGTTTACTTCATGTGGACATTTTGTACGGTAGTATTCTATCCCAATCCTTTCCATTGTGTTTTAATTTTAAATTAGAATTACTTTTATTGAAATATATTAATTATACATATGGATGGGATTCATTGTGATATTTCCATACTTGCATACCCAACATGCACTAATCAAATCCAACTACCTTTTTTTCCACTCTTTCCCACCTCTCGTACCCTTCCCAATAACTAGTAATCCCTGTTCTACTTTCAGGTCAACTTTTATTTAGCTTCCATATATGAGAGACAATATACAGTACTTGTCTTTCTGTATCTGGCTTATTTCACCTAACATAACTTCCTCCATTTCTGTCCATTTTGCTGTAAATGACTAGATTTCATTCTTCTTTATGGCTAAATAATACTCCACTATGTATATGTACTTTTTTTTTGCCCATGTATCTGCAGATAGGCACCTAGACCAATTCCATGTCATAGCTATTGTGAATAGTGTCACAATTAGCACGGACATGCCGATATCTCATTTGTATGCTGAGTTCAATTCCTTTGGATATATCCAGGAGTGGGATAGCTGGATCACAGGTAGTTCTAGTTTGAGTGTTTTGGGGAAACTGCATACTGTTTCCATAGTGGCTAGACTAATTTACATTCCCACTAACAGTGTATATAAGTTCCTTCTTCTCCATATTTTTGCCAGTATTGTTAGTTTTTATTTCTTTGATGATAGCCATTATTACAGTGACAAAATGGCATCCCACTTTTTTGTAATTAGGATTTTTATGTCCCTGATGGTTAATGATATTGAGCACTTGTTGGCTATTTCTGTTTCCTCTTTTGAGAAGTGTCTATTCAGATTATTTGTACATTTTTAATTTTGTTACTTTTTTATGGCACTGGGGATTGAACCCAAAGGCATTCTACCTCCAAGCTACACACCAGCCCTTTTTTTTCTTTTTTTTTTTTTTTTTG